>JANJYP010086842.1:0-12885 GCA_024605115.1 Rastrelliger brachysoma | reverse complement strand
TGAAGGCCGCCCTTATTGTTATTCACCTACGACAGGCGCGCTGGCGGACCGGCGGCCGGCCTGACCCTTCGCAAAATTTCCGCGGGAATTTTCTAGTTATAGTATAACATTTATTTTATTTTATTAAGCCCAATAAAATAATTTGGGTCGCACGCAAATCAACAGGGTCGGTCAGCAACCGGAAACTTAGGTTTATTTTTTTTAGGCCTAAATATTGTGATAGCTTCTGTTTCACCACAAATATAATTAACACCTCAAGTCTCCACCACAAATGTTATTAGTCTTGATAGACATGTAAACTGATGCAGCTTCCTTATCTGTCATCAACTAGCTAAATCAACTAGTTTAGCTTGAGTGGACATTTTGGAAGAATTTTGTACAGATCCTTCATGAATCCAAAGCAACTAGTGAAGCAGTTCTCCTGTGATGATGCAATAAAACCAGATTAACTTCCTTTTTTTTATGTTACATCCATTCTTGCTATGAATTTGAAAAAACTCCAAAGGAACATGTCGCAATGCTGTCCAGCTCAATTTAAGGGATGTCAGAGGGTCATATTAGGATAAGAGGAGAGGTATTCTTACATTAAAAATACCAAAAACACCACCACCAAACCAATTTCACCCTTTTTCACTCAACTGCCCTGACAGCTGACATGGTGCAGGTGAAGACATCTGAAACTGTAAATGTAAATATGTCATGATTTTTTTTTATAGTTTTAACTGCTCTGCGGCTGCCAGGTGTAAATGTGTAGAGAATGTAGAGCATGGTGAAGATAAAGGGCATGGAGCTCAGAACACAATTCCTGGATGAATAAATGTTATCAACAATGAAAGCTATGAATGTGGTAACACTACCTGCCACTACTGAGTCCCAAATATTTTTTTATTGTGTAATATGCTAGGTCACACATTGGTCACATAACATGTTGCATAAATGAAATGTATTAGTTTTATGTTTGTCCCTGATGTGCAGTGTCCCAAGGCTCTGCATGCTGTTGCATCTCTTGGTCCTGCACCTCTGAATTTTTTGTGACTGTGTAATCGTATTATGTGACTAGATAATCGTATATAAATGTCTTTTTATTTTGCTATGTGTTGCTTTTATAGCCTCTCTAAATGCATGTTATGTTTTATGTAAAGCAATTTGAATTGCCTTGTTGTTGAAATGTGCTAGACAAATAAATTTCCCCTGCCTTGCCTCGAGCCATGCTGTGTGTGGACATGCATAAGTAGCTGAAGTCCATTTCCTTGTCAATAGCATGTATTGGCCTCACAATATTGCTATATTCCCCATTGTGATGTCTCTGCATGTGAGGGATACAGAGGGACACCATCTCCTCTTGTGTCGCCTTTGTAATTTCAGTAGCCATGAGCAGATAAATACTTCCTCAGCAATGATGAGCACCAGGGATGTTGGATAATGACATTCTTCTGGCATCACTCATTCACTTGACTTGTGGCTTATTCACTGAATATTTAGCTAGTTTCGTTTGTTTACTGCAATACTGCAACAAACAACGCATTAAGCATGAATGCTTCTGTGCGTGCTTATAGCTTGTGCACCATCTGTAAGGCACATTAACAAGTCTTGAGGCCCAGTGTTTGGAACTGTTAAGTGCCTTTCACACATGAACTGCCACCCTGAAGTTATCTGGACAATAGCAGGTCATAATTCACAATGAATGAGTGGGCATGCTGATGATTTCCTATTATGTGACCGGCATGAAACCAGAACAAAATATCTGATGGTGAAAAAGAAAGGGAGTTTACACATGGACACCAATGATAATGTTTAACTGGAGATATGAGATTCAAGCTCTTCTGTCGGTGAGGGCTGACGTCAAAATAATCAGATCTTTTCAAGGAACAGAAAGAGGCTTGGTTGTTAGTTACTATATCACAAACTGGCTACGTGATCATGTGTACTTTCTTGTCATTTCCTGCCTCCTGCTCCACCCAGGTGTATGCCATCATCTAAGCCAAAGTATTTCCAGTAGACAATCCCTTATTTGCTACGTGTGAAAGGGCAACTCCGGACAATGTCCAGACCTGATGCCCTGGATGTTGTCCAGAGTTCACATGAGAAATCGGCTTTAGTGTGTACATCATCAATCATTGACGAAGTGAATCGGCCTATTAAAGCAAGAACCCGATCCGTGCTGGCTTTGGTTCTATGGATTGGTCTTAAGGGAGCACCAGCAGATGACAAATGTCCCAGATTTCAAAATATAAAAGAACCAGTGAGCCTGTTGGACACATTATGTGACAGTCTTATCAGTCAGAGTTGTGCATGTGGTGAGGAGGCTGGTCTCAGGCCCAGTGCACTTAAGGCAAGAGGATTAGAGTATTATTAGAGCTACTGATTATCCCCTTACCTGATCCGCCTAATTCTAGCTCGAGCCTATTTATTTAGCAGAAAAGTAGAAAAATGTTTGGATTGGGGTGCAGAAAGTGAATTGGTCTCGCTTTGCTTCAGCGCTTTGTCAAGTCCAACATTTACTCTTTTGGTGTTCTCCGCTGAACTCATTAGGTCCTGGCCTTTTGTCGCTGCCTCCCCCGCTGAGGGGTTCATGTGATTAATGCACTGCTGACCACTGAGGCTAGCAGCAAGGACTTGTTTTAGTGCCAGGGAACAGCAAACAAAAGAAAATTGTCTCTCCAAATGACTGAGGAGAATACAGGCTCTCAAAGCCGACCAATCCCTTGTCTCCTTGATGTATGCAAGCAGGCCAAGATCGCTCAAGAAAGTTTGCTAAAAATGCTTCCAAATCATTTGTCCTCAAATTTATAGCTGTAATACATGTGTTTGTATGTAATTATACACACACTGCTTCTGACCTTGTAACCAGAAAACAGCTTTGAGCCTTGCGTCCAAGATTGAGAGTAAAGAATCAAACATAAACCTGAGCTGATAAATCCTGTGAACTGATCTTCCCGGCATAAAGCCATGGAGAAGCGGCAAAGTAGTGCATTTTGGTGGTAGACCACCCTTATTATATTTTCTTGGCAATAAACAAGTGGGTTATTGGAGGACTCAGCAATTTCAATAGTTGACAAAAAGTTCATAGTTATTGGCGATCTGTAAATAAACAAGCACAGATACAGATTGGATAGTTTTGGTTGGCCATGAATGTATGGTCTCTCGTGTGTAATACAGTGTGTGTCTGTTCTGTACTCATGGACTATTAACCTCCCACAGTGTTGGGATGAATGCCAGGATCAAGCTTAACCGTCACCTTGTCGACAACAATGTTCTGATGCTGCTAGAGCTGATATTTAGTTTGTAGGAGTAATTAGCTGATGTCTCATATTGCAGTATGTCTTTGCAGGGACCACATACAAGTTAGTAAAGGATAACACTGACATTAAAAAAGTTTTACTTATATAACATCTGATTAGAGTGTTAGTGTCATTACTGCTGTGTGCTAATGGAAG
Organism: Rastrelliger brachysoma; assembly: GCA_024605115.1. Taxonomy (NCBI): domain Eukaryota; kingdom Metazoa; phylum Chordata; class Actinopteri; order Scombriformes; family Scombridae; genus Rastrelliger; species Rastrelliger brachysoma. Next base: position 9,448 of record JANJYP010086842.1, on the reverse strand, counting down.
TGTAGTAAAGTAGCAAGTAATGTAAGGGCACTCCTCATCATTGTTAATCATGAAAACATTTCTCATATAATGAACTCCATTACAGTGCAATCACATGAGAGTAATGGAGCCTTACACCTTCATTAATACATATTTGACAATGCAACATGCTCTAAGTTCAACACTGACATATTATCAGAAACCATTAGGTATAGCTAATATGTTAGCAAAAAAAAAAAAATCACATTTACAGCTACAGAACAGCATTATTTTATTCTCACTTAGTGAAGTCTAACTGATAAAAAAGGCCAGTATATATACTGGACTATACATTTCTGGTCAGTTAGCTACTAAATGCTAGTCAGTTGTCTGTTAGCTGCTTGGTGCTGGATAGCATACAGTCAGTTTATCATGTAAATTGCTCATTTGAGCAATGGCTCAAGTAATGATGTTTTGTAATTTTAAAAAGCTCTGAGATAGCCTACCCACCATATGCTACCTGCCCAGAACCAAATAATAGAGATAGTTAGGTGAGATAGCTAGCTGGTGAAATGAATGGCATATGTAGCAGCTAAAGAACAAGATAATCTCTCAGGAGTTGGTTGAGACCAAAACATTGCAGAAAGGGTTTTTTTCTAATCCACATGCATCATCTATTGCATGTATTTGTGTACTGGGAAAAGGCTCCATTTTTTCTCTCTTTTTTTGATGGGACTTTTTCCATATTGAGAGTTGTTGTACAAATTGCAAATTTCCTTGAAGCAAAGTTTAGATTTATGATACTATTGGTATTTATTTGCTAACATGTTAGCTATATAGACATTATAAGGTGTTAAAATATTAATGTTGTGTTTCAGCTTTTTTTCATAGCCTGCAGCATACCATATCTACATTATTTAAGCGTGACATCTATTGTATTAAAATAATGGAGATCTATAACCTGTCCTTTGTTGTTCTCTTTACAGTGTCCAGTGACATGAAACTCAATCCACAGCAAGCTCCATTATATGTAAGTATCACAATTCATAATATTACTAATATAGAAACTACACATTATTTGTTTTTACTGCCCCGCACTAGTGCCCACTGGTAATCTGCTTAGTTATTTTAAGTTACCACACAGTCAAGGAACTCTCAATAGACTTTGGTTTTCTCTGGCCCAAAATCATGCAGACCAGTCAGCGAACAGAGGGAGAGCTGAACGCGGTGACATTGAACTCAAGCCTCCAAGGTTGAGTTTCTGGTGTAGTTGGAGTAGCGCTCACGAAGCTGATGAGATGATTTAAGATAAGCTATACATGTTGCGTTATTAACGATTCCTGAAACTGAAGAGTTAAAGCCAGAGCAAGAAGAAATTTTAGGGGAAAGATGTTATTGGCCCACTTTACACGAACATCACAACCAAGGCTACCTATGCACAGGTTTTTTCACTCTCCCTGTTTAGATCTCTGGGCTGTGTTGATGAACAAACCTAGGATGGATCAGCACAGGGGAGGAATTCTTGTGAGTTCAGGTAGGGTTAAGGTTAGGATTAATATCAAGCTTAAGGGTAAGGGTGAGGGTCAAGGTTAGGGTTAAGGTTCTGTGCACAATAAAGAAACACAACACTGACAAATCTCATGAGAGTTGTGCAAATCGGCCCGCAGGCCAATCTAATCTAGCACCAACCATGTTGGCATGTGCAGGATGTGACTGAATGTCCATTTGTTGCACCTGCTAGGGCGGGATAACTTCCACCTTTATCATTCTTAATAGTAGATAGACTTGATGACCTTGTGTAATTCCTGGAATAGCTTTGCCTGATGTGAGAACAGGTTCAATCAACTGGAATAACTGAAAATAACTGTGTGGGTGTGCAGGGCCAGATAGTGGTAAACACAGCATCAACATGCAAATCAGCTGGCTGTTTAATGTTTGCTGACTGTCAAATGTGTATAATGCTTTCTGTCCCCCATTGTATATTTACCTGCGCATGTTTTACATTGACCCAAATCATTTATTTCAAATGTCCAACATAAGACAAAAACAACTGATAGGAAAACAACTCCCATATGGTGGATTATTTTTTAGAACATATTTAGTATGGTGTTTTAGGTGAAAGGAGCAAATAGCAAACTGTTCAATTAAAAAAAAAAAGTTCTGCACTTGGAGTCCTTGGAATTTGAATAAGTATTCACTCTGTGTAAAAGGTCTTAATCATACAGTGTTTTTAATGCAGGTTACCAAAGCGAGAACATTGATCTGCCTTTTTCAGTATTTATGCTAAGCTAAGCTACCAGGACTCGCTGTAAATTGGTATTTCATTGACATACACTAGAGTTATATCAGCCTTCTCCTGTAACTCAGAAGCAAAGAGAATAAGTATGTTTGAGATGGTTCAGGTGGAAAAGGTGCAGCTTTTTGCTCAGGTCCTCTCAGATTTCTGAACTCACCAGCATGTGTTGTACAGAATGTGGGAATCACACTGCAGAGGTTCAAACCTCCCATATCATTCTTTGTCACCACCCAAAGTGTGCTGGTGGTCATAGGTTGCTTTGTGGCTGATATTCCTGGTTATCGTCACAGGCTATCATTCAGTACAACTGTCTACACCAATTCCCCTAACAAGTGGTCAATTTCGTGAGCGTTGTTGACCCTCGAGAGATGCCTGAATTCCCTCATTAGTTGAATTTTTCCAGGACTAAACCATGCCCTACCAATTTTCTTCTGTCCTTCATTAGGTGTCATTTTATGGTCCTAAATACATTTCCACATAGCACAACATTCTGAAATGTCTACAGGTTTGCACAGTGAAACCTGTGTTCTTTGATGTTTAGGAGACATTTCTGAGTGAGTATCTAAGGGGTTACACTGGTGCCCTATCACTAGCAGGTGAAGAAGGCACACAGGATATGAGATAAGTCAGACACAAGTGTGCTTGTATGTGTGTGTGTGTTTGTGTGTGTGTGCGTGGGTTTCTCTAAAGACTAGACTGGCTCACACATTAACCACCCAGACAACCTTATCTGTGATTTACAGCCAGAGTCTTCAGTGGAACCGGGTGGGCAGTCAGGCCTCATTAGACATCAGATTTTAGACACTTATCACAACAATTCACAGCGAGATAACTCAGAGAGGTTAAGTAGTTTGTCTCTAATTGTACCTTTGTTTAAAAATACACATATAGAGGACTCTGCCACCCAGAGTGACTGGAAATGACAGCCCCAGTTTGTAAGTTAAACCGCTAGATCATTAGTATTAGAAGGAGAGAGATACAATTCTGAGGGAGCAGGGAGGGCATATGAGTCATTGGGCAGACGATGAGTTCAGGAATGTCTGTAAAAAACTGTTTCTCTCAATAACAGAGACTCCGACTGTGGGTAAACATGCCATTTACATTCTTTGCATTGTGTAGACATTGTTTTTTCCAGAGTTTCTTAGTATTAGAGGGGTAGGTAGGGGTTAAGTCTTTACAGAGTCTGAAATTAACACCCGATAAGTGCCAGAGGTGGGTAGAGTTTCCGCTTGGTGAGTAAATCTCACAAGGCTATCTGCCATGCTAGCAGGTTAATTTTTCTACCAAAATAGTAATGTAATAGAATATCTGGCATGGCTGATCAGAGGAAATCCAAAAAACAGTTTACATGTTTCTAAGCAGTGCCACAAAATTATAGAAGTACTTGAGATGGTCTGAGGTGAAGGATTGCCTTTGCCACAGGCTGCTTGGAGAGCTCCTAGTTTTTCAGCACTGTTTACCCTACAGGACACCAACTACTCAACAATACAGCTCACTTACTGTTGTTGTGCTGCTAGCTACCGTTAATTATATAGCTATTATGTGGCGAAAATTTACAAGGAGCAAGCCAACCTTTAAAACAAAAATCCACTGACGAAGAAGAGAAAAAGAAAAAAAAAGTTTGTGAGAAAAGGAAGTTTGGAAATAAAGGAGTTTCAAGAGGCTGGCTTCAATATGATTCTGAAACCGTTGGTGATGACTTGTGTCTGTGCTTGTGCGTTTGTGTGTGTGTGTGTGTGTGTGTGTGTGTGTGTGTGGCCAGTATTCCAAAGATAAAAATGCAATTTTGGTTAGTAAAAGCTATGCTTTGGGCAGTGGTTTTTTTTCATATCATTCTTCTTGATAGTTGAGTCAAAATGTTACTTTCAGGTGACATCACTGTCGGTGGACATGGCAGCATTTGTGTTGATTGTACTTGTGACCCCTCTGCCCTGTCACGGTCTGTTAACTGCACTGCTGCAGGGAAGACAGATGCTCTGGATGTCAGCAGCCTTTGTCGATAGTAGAGAAAGGAGTGTGTTTACCTTGTGAATGCTTTAGCCATTTTACATGACCAGCAGCTAATTTACTTTGCGTCTGCATCTGGCTACTTGCCAACAAGTAAGATTTCCATAAATTGTCTTCCATAGCTCAAGTGGGCGGGGAGGGGTGGGGGTGGGGGTGGGGGGGACAGGAGCTGAATCACTTGTGGGTGAACCACATAAAAAAAAGCTGAAACCTTGTGCTCTCAAAGAAAACCTCCCTCATTAGGTTAACTCCAGTTGCTAGTAAAACTCATTCAGTATGTGTGAATGCCAGCAGGAATGAATCACAGTTTCAAGAAAGTGTAGTCATTAACCTTTAACTTTTTTATCATGCCTGCTTGTTATACCTCTGACGTGTTGTTCATAGTACATTTTTTTTTCATTGTTACAACAGTTTCCATGCAACCGAACGTAGTAAAAGGAAATTACTGTAATTAAAGGAAATGTATTAGAGATGGTTTTGCAATACTTTGACAATTTGCTCTGGTTCTGATATTGAACCAAATTACAGAAAGAAGTCAATTCAAAAATAATTCCCAACACTATGGATAAATCCCTACAAACAACCACCACCATACCTGGATAGTTGAACCCAGCATAGTTGCAGGATGTATGGAGAGGGCCACCACTCACATATGCATATTTAAAAAAAAAAAAAAAAGAGGGGGTTGGGCTCATAGCCTCCAGCTGTTCTTTTGATGTTGCTTAAAAGCTGGCTGTTCCCTGTTGAAGCTCCATGATTAGCAGGTCAATACCCCAGCAGGTCACTTTGTTAAGTACTTATTACCAGCAGAGGAGCGCAGTCATACGGTGAGGCTGAAAGACATCCACTTGAGCCAATGTCACACAGCTCTGAAACTACTGCCTTGTTTTTCTCATTTAAACTGGACATGCAGGGAGTCGCAGCTATACTGTATTTTGCATCACAGTTATTGTTATCGCCTGTGGTGTTAGTTTTAGTTTGTGTGCATGCACGTGCCTGTTTGCATGCTTTCCAAATGTGGGTGTGTGCAGCTGTGTTTCCTGCCATCCCCTGCAGATGTTTCACATCTCTGTTCCTCCATCTCCACCCCCGCCACAATATTTGCCTCCAGTGGGAGTAACAATGATCTTATTCAGATGATGTTCTATTCTACTCTTTAATCTCTCTCTCTTTTATCTAAATAAGTTCCAATTCACACATCCCAAATTGATTACAAGCAATCATGACTGAGGAGGTAAAAACTCAAAGGAGAGTGGAAGCATATTCTGCGGACAAGGATTTTGTGAATTCAATAGTTTATTTAATCTGTTTTCAAGTCTGTGTAAAAAAATAAATCAGCAGCACATAATGTTATTTATGATGGACGTATATTAATTTAGACAAAATAAGAGCCTGCTGTGGTGCTGTCAGACATAATTTGAGCAGCTATTGTGCCAAATGCAGCAGGTTGGTATTGTGACTGAAGTGATTTACCACCCGCCTTTAGCGGCTGACAGAAAACCATTTCTCCTTTTGCTCCTCTTTTGTTCGTAGTGAGGATGTGGAACTTATTTCACACTAATACATTTCCATTTTCACACGGAGCACAAACCCACAAATCCACCGAGGTACCAATCTGTTCAGTAGCACCAAACCCTAATTTCCAATCTGGGCTCAGGATAAGAGATGAGTTTTTAATGGAGAGAATGTCACGCCTGCTGGCTCCCACCCATCTACAACTCATTTACACTGGTCCTTCTGCTCTGGTTGTTAAAGAGGAGACTCTCCTTGCATAGCAAAGCCTTCCATCCTGCATGCTGCAAGTCAATGTATTCAGTCCCAGCTCTCAGAAGGTTACTGCGGGCTGTTTCTCTTCCTGTGGCCTCTGGGCTATGTAGTCGCCTTTGAACACAATTTCCCCCCTCACATTGCTCAGCAGCATTAACCCTTTGCCAAACTGAAACTTGCAGATCCCAAGGCTGCTGCTTAGCTTTGCTGCTGTCAGCCTGCTGATACCCCCTGTATGGAACAAGGGCCTGAGGCTACCACTTTATAAGAGAAGGAGGAAGCACCTTTAACCCGGACTGTTAAGCCCCCCCCCCCCTCACACTGGCTTTCACTGGCAGCCACATCAGGCCGTTCTTGTTGGACGAAGCCGGTGAAAAGATTGCAACACTGGTCGGATTTAGTGGGAAGAAATGTCCCATTATCCCTCCTCGTTGTCAACAAGCCGCATTCCCCCAGTGGAAATAAGCTAATTTTGAACAATATCCCTCTTTTTTTTTTGTTGGTTCTCCTCCTCCTCCTCTGTCTGTCCTCAGATGACACCACATCATGCCATGCGATGCTTAGCCACAGCATAGCTGATTGTCATTTTAGAAAAACAGCAAGCTGCACAATAAACTGTGCATAATCATATCTTCACATCAGAATGTTAGAACATTGGAAATACTTGATGCATCCTAGTTCTGAGAAAGGATGTAGACATTTTCTTGTAGATTATTTTTCCCTCTTATCTCTTGTATGGGACAACACTGGATGATTTACTCTTGGTACCAAAAGGTCCTTGATTTCAGACAGAAGCAGGTTTATATTTTCTCAGTTACTGGCAGATTTGATCAACTTAAGTTGGCTGAAAAGATAGCTTCACGCTGACTTTTTAGGATGTTTTAGGATCGAACCCTTGAATTCTTAGTTAAGCACTCTGGGAAAGGCCTAAGCTGAAGCTGCATGTGTTGACAAGGAGTGAGCATCCTCACCGGCTGATGATCTGTATAAAGAATGACAGAGCTAGTTAGACCTATAAGTATGATCATGAAAAACACAAGATCAAACAGTATGTTTTGACTTTCACCATTACAAGAGAAAAGGATAATTAGGATCATGACTGACCAACGTGACTTGCAAGCATAACGCCATCTTGAGTAGCATTTTTAAGGTTGCTCAAGTGTAAATTTCCCCCAAATCTAATAAGGACAGAAGCATTAACCTAAAGTCTCACAGCCTCGAGGATCAGCTCCCTCACAGTGGGGAAGTGTTACACAGTGGATGCTGCATTGGTCATGAAAGGGGTATTTTGTTAAAGTAGTTTGTATCCCCACAAAATAAAATATAGTTTAATGATCCTTCAATTTCTTTAAATGCCAAGATACAGCCCAATGCACAAGTGCATTGATTTGAACTGAATCTGAACCCAAATTGTACAACTAATGAATTTGTAATCACCATGTAACTACTGTTTTAGTGCCAATAACCACTTATTTTAACCCATGACTGATGCAGTGCACTACAATGAAAGAAAGCCCCCCATGTGTAAATATGTGTAACTGTATGAATAAGAAGTGAAAAAAGAGCATTGACCTTGGTTAATTATCCAAGGATGCATTAGGGTTAAAAATCTGAATTAATGAATTCAGAAGTTTAATAACAATAAAAGGAATAAGTGTTGCTGTTAATGATATCGCCTCTTCCTGTTGTGATATCATTTCATTGTTCTCTTTCTCTCTCTAATAATGGGCTGATTTTAAAAGCACTACTTCACTGAGTTGATAGAAAGTCGAGCTGTTCCTCCATGTTTCATCGCTGTCTGCTGTCTCCCCGTTTTTCTTTCTTTGTTAATGATGCAATGTGTTGCATTCGGACATCAATAAATCATTACCACATTAACATTGAGGTATTTGTGTAATTGCTTCAAACAACTGTGGCACTGAAAAAAACTGCAACTTCCACATAGCATTTTATACCATTATGTGGTACCCTACCAGGTCCTCTTATGAAGGATTGTAATTCCCACCTAGAGCCAGACTCTGTATCAAATGCATGTGAAGTAACTGTGATAGGATTTAAGTTGGCAGATCACATTTGATTTGGATGTATGTGGAACTGTGAGTGTGGATAAACAGATAGACATGCATGTTTGCATCCAGCTAGAAGGAAAGACTGAGGCACATTAGATTTTCTACTTTTGCTTTGGTTTTGGACTTCAAAACCTTCATTTGGTGAGTTGTTTTGTTGCGTGTGTTTGTGTTTCCCATTAGATCAGTCAAGTTGCATTTTAGCAAGTGTGAATAGGACCTCTGTTTCTCTTTATTTATTTTTGATGGAATATGTGTTTGTACGGTTTTACTTCAGACATTTTCCTTTTACTCTTTTCTAACTGCAGACTTTCAGCAGGTGTCCCATCAAGAACGTAAATGGCTTTCATTGAATATATTAATACATAAATAGCTATTTTTTATTTTGAGAAGGAACAAATTATGTGTCACAGCAGCACAACAGTCAAATTNAAACATATTTTTATACTTTTTTTTTTTTTAATGTGTTTTTCTTTTCTAACCACTTTCCTCTTACTGCCTGCCTATCTGTGGCTGTCCATGCAGGGGCGGTGTGTTATCACTGTGCAGCTCACTGATGAAGAGCTGGCTGCGGATGAGGAGGGCGTCGACTACTTCCTGCTGTTTGCTGGCAGCACACAGAGGCACCTGACCAGCACCCTAAGGAGCAGTCATGACACCTTGCAGGCGTTGTGTCCCGGTAAGCCACCCCACTCACAGTCTCTTGCGGCGTCCCTGTCACTTGTAATGGACCTGTGGGAAGGCAGCTCCGCCTACAGTGTTTGAAACACATCTATTTTTAATTCTGTCCCCATGTTTTTGTTTGTGTTAATAGTACAGCCCTTGGTAAATAAAAACAAACTGAAAAGAAGCTTCTGTGAGAACAACGTCATTGCAGACTTATATGCTGCAGGCTGATAACAAACTCAAAGACCCCTTAAAGGCGTAAAATAGCATATAAAATGAAAATGTGATCATAACCGCAGATCTGTCCTCTAGAGCCCTCATGTGCTCTGACACAAAATTAGCATTTATTGATATCAAAGCTTGCCTAAATGTCCCTGTTCCCAAATAATAATTGTATTTGAGAAGGGAGTGGTGTTATTCTGCCCTCACATCACACAGACAACATGAGGCAGTCAGGAGTTATAGCCGTGGAACAAAGTCAAAGTCATTAATGATTAATTATCTAACGCCACTGTCCTCCTTTTTAAACTATTGTTTTGTTGTGGAGGAGCAGAAATCACCTTGTGTTAGTTCTTTTGGAGGCCAGCTCATTCATCACTCCTCTTGGACCAAAGCTCACTTTAATCTCACTTATTCTGGCATGGTTACTCAGAGACACTTCCTGTGAAGTGAAGAAGCTTAACCAACA
>JANJYP010086820.1:0-12734 GCA_024605115.1 Rastrelliger brachysoma | reverse complement strand
GATAAGTATTTTTAAAGCTTTTTAGTGAGATGTTTGAAATCCAATTTGACCCTGACCCAGCCTGTGCCCTCTTTGGTTTAACTTGAAAGAAATCTCGTGCTCCTTTTACGAAATGAAGCCTACGCGGCCAGAGCTTTCACTACACTCCTTTCCAGACGTTTGATCCCTTTAAAATGGAAGCAGCATGATCCTCTGACCTTTTTCTCACCGGGTCAAAGATGTTCTGTATTGCATAAAGCTACAAAAAAAAAAAATTAAATAAACACTAAGAGGTCATCTCAAACCTTTTGTTAAAATATGGAGGACCTTTGTGGATTTTTATGACTCCCTACTTGAACCCCTTGGAGAGGCGGGCGGTATCCATAAATGTCCTATTACAGTAGCAAGCATCCCCACCCTCTCCTCCTCCCTTCTTTTTCTTTTCCTCCTTCCTTTTGTATGAATGATTAATTTATTATTATTTGATTATCTTTCTATATTTTTCCCTCCTTCACCTAAATGTACTCAGTAACCCTTAACTGAGTGAGTGGGTGGGTGGGCGCGTGAGTAAGGTGGTAGGCATGAGAAGGGGGAATTCAATTTGTCAACGTATTTGATTAACAGTGCTGGTACGTATTTGTGGAATGAGCTGGTGAGTTGAATTCAAACAAACATGTCTTCTTCTTCACTATTGTGGGATGAAAACTTTGAAAATCATTCAATAACAATAAAATATGTTTACAAAAAAAAAAAAAAGCCAAAAACATAACAAGCTTCCCCTCGTGTGTCTGGCTGTGAGTCATGTAGGAGAAATCACCAGTCGGTTTATTTAGGAAACGAGGGGGTGTCTTATGGGGTAGATAAAGTTTTTAAGTTCTTAATGAGTCACACATTGTCTGCATGTTTACAGCGGGAACACGAGCCTTTTATGCTTTTCATCTCCCGCCACTCTGAGGACGCAGCCACAACATTTTTACGCACACTGGAGAGACTTGTTTTATCTCTTCACTCTCAGTGTGGTAAGCTCATTTTTCAGCTCTTTTTCCAGATGTTTTTTTTTTTTTTTTTTAAGTCTGCCTATAATAATGAAGTAGTTTTTTTTTCCTGTGTGAAAAAGTTGCACTTTGAACTCGGGATCCTGTTATGTGCCTGAATGCTTTGGTCTAGTTAGCAGTGACAGCGTTTTGATTTTTTATCTCTACATTTTCCACGTTTCACTCTGTCTCTCTCGTAAATGCAAAGTTTATGACATTCTCAAAAACTGGATTACAGAGCTACCATTTTATGTGTCTACACTGTATCCAAAACCTCTTTTGTTTTTTGTTTTTTTAGATATCCTTGAAACACTGCTTTTACAGTTTAACATTTCTCTCTGGTGCTGCGGTGTAGTGGAATATCTCCAATGTGTTCACAACAAACCAGTGGTTCTGCATGTGAACTGCCCTGAGGTACTGTTCAGCTGACATGCAGTGGGCACAGAAAGATGGTGTTTTTCAGGACGCTTTCATTCCCATTCATTTCTAATAGGACATTATTATTTACTATCATTGCTGAGGTTTTTTTTTTTCTTTTATACTTGAGACCAGAATAGCTTTGGGCGTGTATGGAGAAGATCCAGTTTTTATCATGTCATCCCTAACGGTGTTCTATAATGAGATCTGTCCTCACAAAAAAAAAAAAAAAAACACACACATGCAGATACAGTTTCGAATTCCAGAGACGGATCTCTCTGGAATCCGCTTGGGTTCGGCCTCATCCTGTCCCTTCAAAATCATCCCGATGGCCGTCCCCTGGCCCAACCCGGCACTCCTCATAGGGTCGGGCTGCGAGAGCCGCGGATGCACACAGCTGGTAGACATCTTGGCTCAGAGGAGGGAGGTGCGTCAGTTCAGCTGTTGCGGGACAGCTGGCTCTCTGGACGTGCTTTACAGGAAGTAGGAGGCTACCAGCTTTGCCTCAAGTCCAAAATGTTATTTTTTGCTTCTTCTTGATATTTTTATGACAGTTTGTTCAAAACCAATAAAGAAAAAAATTCTCATTAGGCGGGAGGAAAATGTTTGAATGTTGGCAACGTAGATTCGACATTGTCCTCAGCGAATCCTCTTTGTCTTTTCAGTTTCCTTCCTCTACGCCAATCTCTGTGATCCCATTGGTCTGTGCTTTGAGGTGTTTGTGTAGCAAAAGCTTGGCCTGTGCAACCTCATTTCCTCTTCCTGTCTAACCAATGTTAATAATAACCCCTGTTTTTCAGACCCCACTTGTCCCAGGGGGTATATTTAAGAACTTCCAAATCCATATCTTTATCCGCTGAGGTGACTCAGCTGATGGCTTTTCCAACAGCAGTTATTCCAGGCAGGAAAGAAAGGAGAGGCAGAACATCTGCTGACAACATAGTATATTTAGGTGGTTAGTGAGATGAACTCACCACATGGATATTCAGAACAGTGACAGAGGCATCTGAGACTGTGTTTGTGGATGCAAGACACCAGAACTGCCAAGACTAATTGAAATTTGCTGACCGTTAAGTTGATTTGCTGCCTCAGAGGCCAATCAGATTACCCTGTTGGTTTCCAAAGGGCCTCTAACTTCATTTTATCTCACATTTCTCTGTCCTATCTATCCTGAGGGTCTCACATGTTTGTTCCAGCCTCTGAATGAAGGGTTTTTATTAGAGCATATGGGCGTATCATAGGTGTGTGGCACGCACATGTGCTGTGTGCGTCTGTTTATGTGTGCTTGAGAAATAGTCATAATAGTCAAAATGGACATAATGTCTCCGTAAACAGCAGAAGCTCTAACAAAATCTGTAGAGAGTTTTTACACTCCCAGTGGTAATTATCATGTCTTTTTTAACTTCTGTGATGAATTGCTGTGGATAATCCCCTCCTTCAGCTAACATTCAGCACTCAACACTTGACAGGGAAGCTACTAGCAGGCAACACACCCTTTCTAAACAACTTTCATTATGGTTGGAATAAAGTCTAGGCCTGTTCAGTGTTACGCAAGAGACTGAGGTTAAAGATGACTCTTTCAGGTTCAGCCTCTGTCCTAGCCCCCCTCCTCACTCCTTTGCTATCGTTTATGGAGGCGTCTCCGTGACAATGGCACAGCCATGCATTGTGTGAGGCTCCCCACACTGCCACAGAGGCCCCTGAATGAGCTCTGAGGAATTCCAGCCTTCCCGCTCATTCCCTTGCTGCACTCTCCCACGACTAATCCCCACTCCTTCTCATTTACACATGCTAACACCCTCCTACTCTTGTCTGCGACCCCCCCCCCCCCAGAGGTGTCCCCACTTTTAGGTCTGTTGTGTTTTCTCACCATTGTACTGTTCTCGTCTCTCTTTCTGGTTCAGGGTTTGTAATCATACTTTATTTGGCTGACCTGTGGTTTACTGATATGCAAGTATTGTTCTAGCTGTGTAATGGGATTAGAGGCTTTGGACAGGGATCGAAGACACTGTACAGCCTTACTGTTAGAGTTGGCCACTGGCCCCCATGTGATAGCGATGATCAGCACACCAAACTCCTTGCTAGCACAGTGTGTCAGTGCCCCTTTGCTGGGACAATGGCAGACAAACAGCGGAGACTAAGCCTGACCAAATCCCTCCCTCCTAACACCAAGAGCTGGACTTAGCAGGGTGCTCCTCACAGGCATATGAATGTCAGTTTCAGTCCCTGCAGAATAGTCTTAATATACTGTTGCTACTGAATATATTATAAGATACTTTGATGTTTGTATGGATAGGCAGGAATAATATAGAAGGATGTCAGTTTTCAGGAGACTGTTGTGTTTTTTGGCCGTGAAGATGAAGGGGCAACTCGAGTCCAAGGGTATAGAATTTCCTGTGTATTAAGTCAAACAAATTATAAAGTAATACGCTAAATAAAATTATGATTAAGCTCGTATTTCCGCCCTCTGTGCAGTGTGTGAACATTACATTAGGCATTTCCTGTTTGTGTTACATACGGGGAAGCCCTCTCTCTTTCCAAACCTCCAAAGGACCTCCTCGGGCAGGAAGTAGTGGTCACTGCTCTCTCAGGGTCAGTCTTCATAAAGTACGTCACCCACCCACTGAGAACACAGCAGACAGATTCACGATTCTCTTTTTCTTTTCTTTTTTTCTAAAATTTTTGTTCCCTTACTCGCTGGCCATTACACAAACCCCAGCCGATCGTTTTATGTGTGAGCAACAAAGTTTGATCTGTTTGTAGATAATGAGATGGGGAATTTGATTATTGTGGTTGAATGCGTGAGGTCCGTTGTGTTCTTGGCCGTCCAATTACGAGAAAAAAAGGTCTTGATGTATCACGTGTATGCGAGCCGCTCCTGCCGTGACAAACCGGCGCTATACACAGTCAGCTGTGCGTCAACTGCCAAGGTGGGAAAAGATTTTGTAGCTTTTGTATCACCTCCTCCTGAGTGAGAAAACATACACCGTTTCAAAGAGCGCAAACAGCGACTTCTCACACTTCCAGCTGTCACCTATCAACCCCACCTCCTTCCATGTCATACAGTCACACTTGTTTGTAACAACTAAACAGCGGTAGTTTGAGGTGAATCCCATCCATCAGAGCTTCTTGTCTTCACACGTGTCTGTGTGCGTGTATGTTATGTGTTAAGCAGTAAACCGCCTTGATTGGTGTCAGTGTGGAAGGAGGGTGGAGGGGGGGGTTTGGAGTCTTCCCAACAACAGTGGTTGAGGCAGACTGTCTTGGTGCTGTGCCAGGTGGCTGAGACCCAGCTGTTTATAGACGCGGCCTGGATGGTGAATCTGTGGGACTGTTTGAAGCCTGTTTACATTCAAACCGCTGAGGTAGTGTGACTCACTCTATAGTCCTGAGAGAGAGAGAGATTGCTGAGCTATAGCTAAGAGGACTAAAGGAAGTTTGCCGTTGGCCTGTGGACCTCAGGGGAATTGTTTCTGCATTGTTCCAAAAGAGATGTGGGGAGAGGAGGGGGGGTCACTCCGCCTCTTTCCCTCCTCCCTTTGGTCCTCTTCCTGCTGTTACAGCCCAAGTCTCAACTGAATCGTAGTGCTCTTGGAAAAAGGAAGCCTTTGAACATAAGCTGTGGCTCTGTGTTTATGTTTGGATTTACAAGGACAGAAGGTGATCAGCTTTGATCTCATTAATTAACCTACTGAATGTAAAGTAGAGAGAGAGAAGAGGCGGAGGGAGGGAAGGTAAGTGTCCTTTACCTGCGCAGAAACTTACTTACCTGTTTGACTTTAAGTAAGTGTCTTGAGCTTGTATTCCCTATACTGCGTCACATGTTGTTTCACTTAGGCCACAACTGTGTCACATGTGTCATGTGTAATAATGCCCGCTTTAAACGCACTGGTTGGTGTAAAGAGGGTGAGGTTTTTTGATCTGTTGAGGAATGAGAAGTCCTGATTGCAGGAGAAGATTACGAGGGGAAAGGAGAATGAGGCAGAATAGAGGGCAGCAGACCAGAGCAGCGTGACCAGATTGATGGCAGATTGTTTTTACGTTGCTGGGATTAGCAGTACGCCATCGGGTTTGAAGTTAGCTTGGTCACTCAACCAAAAGGAGAAGAATTAACCTTTGGACTCAAGTGCAGATCTTCTCAACTGTGAACTACTGCAAACCTGACTTCTCTAAGATCAACCTCTTTTTCATGTGGCCTGCTGGTTTACCATCCAGATGTTCAGTCAGTGATTCAGATGGCAGACTGTTATGCCATTTGATAGTCATATGTAGATGAAACCAGCATCAGCTACTTCAGAGATCCTGTCAGCAAATATATCCCATTACTCAATGTGTATTATCCAGGTTACAAGACATACATATTAGGAGTAACTGTGAATGCGTGTCATTGAGATGTGTTGTGTTCAGTTGCTCAGTATTTTTAGGCACTTTGTTCGCACAACGCACACTGCAGTCATTGTCTCATGGGTTTGACAAGGCTATTATGACTGTAGGACTAAAAATGGAGTGAAGTTTTTGGAGGTCAGCAAAATGTTTAGAGAAGAATTTGTGGATTGCTGCTGATTTTCCCAGCGCTGTCAGCCTGGAATTTTCTGAAATGGATGAAATGTAGTGTCTGGCTTTGCTCCAGTGCTTGATTGCATATGATGATAGTGTGTTTATAGCCCTGTTGACTTTACAGTGCTGTATGTTGAACATGTATGCCTTTATTTTTATCTGTATATTTTTTTTCTTTGACTGACATTGTTTTTTCTTCTCTATGTCTGTCTCTCTCTCAGGGATGCTTCTCAAAGATGGCAGCCCACTCCAGGGTCTAAGGCAGCCATGTTGGTGAAGGTAAACAGCATGAGTCGAAACCAGCCAAGCCCAGCTTTGCAACAGCACAGTGCACACAGCAAAGCCAACACCTTCACACTGCACCCATCCAGCAGTAAGGCCCAAGGAGGACACGTAAGCTCCAACCAGGGATATAAAACTGCCCCTTCTGGCAAAATGTCAGCTGATACACGCCAGGCCCATCACCTGAGAAAAGCCAGCAATGGCAGCTTCTGTTTGGTGTCTTCAGAGAGCAGCCATCCCAGCCCACTCCTGCACAGGTCACAAACCAGCACACCACGCCCTGTCTCTCCCCAGTATGGCTGTACTGCCCCAATCTATGATGAGCCAGTTTCAGACTGTCCTATATATGATGAACCCCCAATTGACATGGAAGTAGAGGGGGCACACCTGTACAACGGGCAACCTCTGTCTCGCCTGACACCTACCCACAGCCTCCAGAAACCCAGACACCTCCAGCACCCTGGCTCATCTCATTCAGGGTCAAGACACAGGAGGAATCCTTCTGCCTCTGACTATAGCCCAGCTGGTCTGGAGTGCATCAAGCACATGGTCAACGTGGATCCCAAACAGCTCCTATCCAGCTCTCCTGCATCCACACGTGCTTCCTCCCCTACCTCCAGGCAGGACCCAGTCCTGACCCAGCCTCAGCCACATCCCCAGTCCCATGCTCACTCTTTGCCCCAGGCTAGAGGCCAGTTGAGGGACAGAGAGCCAGGGACCCCAGGGCCAAGTACACTGGATAAGAAGCAAAGCTGGCGGGTGCTGGAGGCCACTGTGCAGCGCGCCATGGAGGCAAGGCACAGTAGGCAAAGCAGCCAGGCCTCGCAGGACTTCCCCTCCTCAACTCCACAGGCCACAGCAAACTATCAAGACTCTGGTTATTCCACTGGCCCCTCTCCAAGTCTGAGAAGAAAGAGCAGGAGGAGGGTTGGAGCTGGTGGTGGAGCAAGCGGCAGGCCAGGGTCAGTAGGCAGCAGTGGAGAGCTGTGTGCTCTCAACGAAAGGCTGATGGCCGAGATGAGGGAGGTGGTGAGTCGCTCCAACACCATGAGGGAGGTAAGGGCAGGACTGGACCCAGAGTTGGGAGAGAGAGGGGTCGTACCTCGAACACGCTCCCCTGCGGACTCACTCAGGTGGTACGGAGCAGGTGGGGGGTCAGCCGGCAGGTGCTCATCACGAGAGGACCTCACTGGGGCTGCCCGTTCATTGAGTAGGGCAGGTAACCATGGCAACCCTGCGCTGACCCCTCTAGAGATACCAGGGCGGCAGAAAAGGACCTATGAGAAGGTGGACACCCTGGAAATGAGTGTTAATAGCCAAGCTAGCCTGTCTTCACCGGAGACCCCAGTACCACCTTCTCAGGTAACATCACTTTGTGTGTGTGCGCGTGTGTGTGTGTATGCAAGGTTTGCCAAGCGTCAAATGTGGGAAGGTTTTCTGTTTTGCATGTGAATCTCTGAAGGCTGTCCACCACACTTACAGGAAATGTTTGTACCAAAATAGTTGTGTAATAAAATATCTGCCTCACAGGAAATTACTTATCTTTGTCCCTTCAGTGTAGAAACATAAACCATATGTGCGTTTTAGGCCCATCAAAACAGTGCCATGAAACTATAGGAACACTGAAGCAAAGGAGCATCAGCCACAGACCTTCACTGTTTATCATCAGCTACTCAACATTACAGCTTTGTGCTAGCTACAGTATTTAAAGTAATGGCTTATTATCCTTGCGAAATATACTGAGAAATATATATGTGACGCAAAAAGGCAATTTATTATTTTAGGCGGTTGAGAAAAAAATGTTAATTTGAGTGAATTAAAGTATTGCTAGTAACAAAATAGCGATTGTAAGAGAAAACATCATAGCTAATCCAATATTATGATACGTTCCTGCCTGATTAAGAGCTCACACTGTGTTTGTATTATTGTGTGGTCTGTTTACCTCGGCAGGTTTGCTTGGATTCGGCTTTGTTTGGTCTAGAAGTGCTCTGATTACTGATGGATCTCCAGATTCACTATTAAATTAGAGAAGAATTCAGTCTCACTGTCAAATGAGGCCAAGTCATGCCTGAATTAAAGCATCTGCATATTATGGACATTTTTAGCTGATGCTTTTGTATTGTAGAGTGTGTCTAGTCCTCCGAGAGAGTTGGATGTGGAAGAAAGGACAGATTGTTTGTGCAGAAATATTCTTCCTGACTGTTGGGTCAGATCTGTTTTTTAAAAACCTTACACAACACAGTTGATTTAGATATTTTCACTTTGCGGAGTTAAGTACAGAAAGACACGTGGATGGACCATGGTGCTGGCTTATCTTGACGTCAAGGTTGCTTTTCAAAAGGTACACATGATCTGAGATAAAAGAGCAATTTCACTCTTAAAACAGTTATATAAGTAGCAGCATGTGGAGCCAATTCCACAATCTGCTATTTCTAAACTCCAAATCCCTTCTTGCAACAGAATCACACATCATAACTCCATATGTTAGTGTTGTTTTTAGAAGTGAGTCAGTCCCACACAGCAGCTCAGCAACTATAATAGTGAATGTCTGATTCATCAGGGAGCTCTTAGATGAAAATAGTAAGGCTAATTTGTCTCTTTGAAAATAACATGAGGCATTTTATGAGTAATGCCTTTTACATTCCAATCCCGAATGCCTAAATGTCCCCAGGATATTAGGCAGTGTGCAGGCTGGGCACTGCTGACTCTAATGGCCACAGTCCCAGCATTACCTGTCATCCTCTTACCACCATCCATCTGCCCTGCGCTGCAGGTACTGTATACTCATACGCCAGCTCTGTGCTCGGGCATCTGGGGCTCATGCCAGGCCAGAGAGATTCAGGACATGGCTCCCCTCAGTCAGGAAGGAGGGCCACTGTGGCCCATATGGCCCAGGCTTGGCAGAGAGAGGAGGAGGAGGAGGAAGGGGAGGCAGACTGCTACTAAAGCTTATTGATACCACTGTGGCTCTTTCATGTTAGGCAACAGCCAAGGAGTAGTGAGCAGGCCTCCTAAGTCTATCCTGGAATGTTCTGCAGGCCTGCTGTTATATCAGTCACACACTCTCACAGATTAGGACTCACTATGTATGTGTAGCTCCACATATACCATATTTGAACATTGTGTTCTTGCTGAAAGACCTTTTGAATGAACTTTCATTCAAAGGACACATCTAAACTTTGAACATTTCCACAAAGACCATGAATAATTCATATTTTTTATAAGCAGAGAGTATTTTGCACTGTATCACTATTGTGTCCCAACCCGTAGCATGACTAAATAAACTCCCTGTACTGGTGCATCTGTAAGCTATCTGTATAACAGTGTAATTTACTGAAAATAAAAGTTGCACAGCATTTGTCTTTTCCCCCTAGCTAAGCATGTATTTTCTTGCATTTGATCTTCTGGAGTTGAGCTCTGTCATTCATTCAAAAAAACAACAACAAAAAAACTATCAACTTTGAACAACCTTGTAGGCCGTCTGCCAAGTGCAAAGCTTCAGATCTGCTCCATTTGATTGAGAAAACCCAAAATCTAAAGTCCAGCTTGTCTGGCACTCGTCAGCTCCGTATTACATCAGGGTCTCATTGAAAAGACATGTCAATGCGTTTTATGTTCCATTAGTAAATTTAAGCTTTGATTCTGGCTCTAGTTTCATGTTGTTCCTGGCTGCTGGCAGAGCATATCTGGGTTACTGGCGTTCTCTATTAAGGGAGGCGAGGTGCTCCTTATGATCGTAAACCTCACCGCAGGGATCACAGCAAGGTCTTGTGTGGAGAGTAGCTTTTGGTTTTCAAAGGGGAAGGGTGGGGGGGTGGGGGGAGGTATAGAGTCTTACGCCACTATCTGGTCACCTGCTGCTGAGGCCAGAGCGCATGAGGATTCGGGGAGACTCTTTTTCTGACGTTAGGAAATTT
This sequence comes from Rastrelliger brachysoma, assembly GCA_024605115.1. Lineage (NCBI taxonomy): Eukaryota > Metazoa > Chordata > Actinopteri > Scombriformes > Scombridae > Rastrelliger > Rastrelliger brachysoma. The sequence goes on along the minus strand of JANJYP010086820.1, from coordinate 2,548 downwards.
AATGTGCCGATCCTGCAACAATTTCCCCTCCAGTCCCAGCATTGCGGAGCAGAGCACAGTAGGCGGAAAAGCAGCCAGACTCTCAGTGTGACACAGTGAAGACTCTGCAGCTGCACACACACACATGCACGCACACACACAAACACACACACTTTGTATCTCTGCTGCACCCATTCCTCTACCCCTCTCTCTGGTCAAACTTCACCCTCCCTCCGCCTCCTCCTCCTCGTCCTCTGTGTTACTCTTCTTCTCTATCTCATGCCCGCCTCTTGTTCCACTGCAGGCGGGCACCCTCGAGCTGCAGGCTCAGTTGGAGAGCAGGAAGAAAGGCATGGTGGACGGGCGGACCGCTTCCCTCGGCCCCCACCGACCTTCCAGCCACGACAACAGAGAGGGAGGTGATGGGGCAGGAGGAAGAGCGGGTGGATCCTCCTACCAGCTCTCCTATGCCACCTTGCGGCAACCCCCACCTCCGGACATGGGTATGGAGGACTGGGCCAGCAAGCACCTCAACATGCACACACAAGGCCTATTCCGCCGCCGTGTCTCCATCGCCAACATGCTGTCGTGGAACCGCGGCTCCATCAAAAAGCCCATGCTGGTCACCAGTAACCGTGCCGTTAGAAAGGAGGCCTGTGAGATGTTCAAGCTGGTGCAAGCCTACATGGGAGACAGGCCCTCGCGCCTCGACCGTCGTCACTGCGCCCTGCTCATCGTCACCAAGTGCTGGGACATGCCGGGATTGCGAGACGAGCTGTACGTGCAGCTGGTTAGGCAGACAACGGGCAACGCCACCCCCAGGAGCTTGGCGGCGGGCTGGGAGTTGATGGCCGTCAGCTTGGCCTTCTTCGCCCCCTCGCCCAAATTCCGCTGCTACCTGGAGGGCTACATCCAGAGACACATGGAGCCCAGCAGCGACAAGAAATGTGAGTCTCAGACTGAGCAACAGGGTGGGTCACCTTTCTTTCTTCTGCACCTCCCCTGAGTTTGTTGTCTGATTGTCAGCATGGTTTATGTGAGCCCAGAACATTAACAAATTAACAAATTAACCTTAATTTTCTTCTCTCCTTCCTTTTTTTCTTGTAGAATTTAAATTAAAGGTAGTCAGTCAGATTTTCAAAAAAAGCTGTATTCATGATAAGCTCAATTAGGTGATAGGTGGCCTTGTGTTCCTCTTTTTGACCATTAGAAATATGACTTGTGCTGTCTCCTATGATTCATAGTGACCCAGTTCATACTGGAACAGCAGGAACTGAAACTGAAGAAGAATTCAAAGTCCAGAAAGAAACGGAAACAGAACACCGAGGAGGAAGAGGGTAAATCTTTTGCACATTCATTTGCTCCCTAGTCTTTTGCCAATTATATAGCTTTAAGAACATTGGCTCTTCAGTGAGATTATCAGCTTGACAGAGCATAAAGTAGGTAAGAGAGAGAGAGTCCCAAACATGTTTTTCTACTCTCTTCAAAAGGAGTCTCAAAGCAATGTGAGCCATTACAAATCAAACATATCTCTCCCTGTAGAGTGACCACTGTAGAGTGGGATGGAAAATCGTGCACTGTGCAGTTTGTCAGATGAGTCCATGCTTATGTACTTGCAGACACAATGAATGGGTTTCACAGAAAGTTGGGTTGAAAAAAAAATATGTAGGATGAGAATTTCAGAAGGTTCTGTATGCGCACAATGGACCCTGCTGTGAATCATATTAGTGGTCTCTCTCTGTCACTTGCATGTCAAAGAGTCTTTAAAGGGGATACCTACTCATCTGCACGTGCCCTCATTAAAGCAGCCCACACTGCCAGCTCTCATAATGATGTCACCAGTGAGGAAGCCAATCGTCTCACCACAGCAGGGCCCTCACACATCGTACTACAGTGACTCAGAGTCAGCGCTTTATGCTGAAAATCTGTAAGTGACTAAGAGGTCATAGAGAAAGCCCAACACTTCTGACTAACTCAGAGGTCTTCAGTGAGGGGAATCTTGATGACGGCCAGCAACCATCATCACCACCAACAGCATAATAAGAGCTGCTGTTTGATTGATGAATGGAGGAGCTGAACACATATACTGTCTGACCAGAGCATTGAGCAGCTGTGAGCAGCAGGAGGGGTAGTCTCAGGAGAGAACTGGAGGCCTCTCACTAGGAGAAACCAGTACAGCGATGGCTCAGAGGCGCATTGTTTTTAGCCAGCGCTCAGATGCGTACCTTGTAAACAGTAACCAAGGCTGAAGACTGAAGTTGTCTCCTGAAAATTTTATGGCTCTGTGTTTTTTACCCGTGTGCAGACAGGTGTCATGCCGTTCTCAGCCTGGCACAGTACAGTCAAGCTCCTAATGAGCTCGCATTTCTCCTGAGCTTCAGTTGCCTGGTTGTTGTTGCTTTCACAGCATCAAACCTCATGTATATATAGACCACCGGTTGTTTCCAAACACTCTCTCACTGCAACACAGGGCTCTGCACTCTTGCTTCTCTCCCAGAGAGTGAGCCGTCTCTATGTTTGGAGCCTTTAGGTGTGTGTGTGTGTGGGGGGGGGGGGGGGGGGGGGTGTT
>JANJYP010086818.1:0-14933 GCA_024605115.1 Rastrelliger brachysoma | reverse complement strand
GTGTAATCAAATCCATTTTTATGCCATATTTGCTCCAAAAGCGGTAACATTTTTTGCTGAGCTGGTACATCACTGCTGAATAAAATCAGAGGAAATGCTGTTTTACCACTCAATGCTGTGCTACTGTTGTTGCCGCCTACTATTTTTAGTAGGGGGGTGTTGAATGGAGCTGTTGTTTTTACAGCAGTTTATGTTTTCCAAGTTAGTCATTTTACAAATGTGTCACTTACAGACATTAAGAGTTTTGTCCCTTTCTCTTTGAGTTTTGTGAAGCTACATGCCCCTACTATATCATTATTAGTTTCCAGTTACGGTACTTGCTTTATGGCATTGTAATGCTGAAAGCACAGGTCAGTTTTTTACACGAGAGAACTGAAAGGAATATAAGTGTCATGCTGTAGATATTTCTTTATGCCTTTGTACATTTTCATCTTATTAGAGATGTAAAATCTTTTGGCTGAGTTGAAAACATGAGGACCATAATCAAGCAAGAACTTCATGGTAGCTTATAGCTTGATGTTGATCTATGCAAAGTCAAGACAAGTGTCACAGTAAGAACACACACATACAGTAAAGATTTCTGAAAAATGTTTTGTACTGATCTAGTAAAGAGCAATTCATTGTGTAGATAAAAGTATTTTCTCTCAATTAAAACCATTTTAAATTTGTCATTTTTATACTTAATGTCAATTCAAGTGAAGGACCATACAGTATATACACTCTTTTGCCTACTGTAAAACCTGTTTAAATAAATTATAGTGCACATGCTGTAGCTGATGAACTATGAACTGCTCTTACTGTATAAAGACAGGAGACATAAAGCACAGCAGTTTTTCATATTAAAAATGTCAAATGAAGGGTTTTTAATCCCTGAAATGTTCACTTTTGATATTGAAATTTTTCATTCAGCACCGAATGAAGTGTGAACTCTCAGTTTTAATGTGCAAATTAACTGTGATAGCATTTAGTGTGTAAGGTAAGAGGATGTTGTGCCTGCAGACGTGTTATTGCTTCATTTGGATATTTTACAGTCAGTCCTCTTTTGACATTGTTACAAGTTTGAAGTTCCAGTTTTGAAATCACAATATCCTTGTGACAGATCTGAGATGTGTTAACCATGTTGGTCACATTGTGGTTACGTAAAATGATCTGCATTGTAGTGCCTTCGTCATATAGATCACGAGGCAACTTATCTGCTGACATCAGACACAGTGGCCAAGAAGACGTAAACGTGTTCCCTCCACACCCAGAACCCCTACCAAGTCACTACAATACTTTATAATGTATTTATCATTGGAAGATCAGAATTCACAACTGCAGTTTGTAATCAAGCATGTGTTGCTTGTTGCTTGTAGATGACTGTGGACTGAAAAATAGGTAACAAATTAATTTTTTTTAAGCTTCTTTTTTGTTTTTGTTAATAAAAATAATAATGTTAACACTGTGTTTTACAGGTCATTCAATTTTCTGTAAATTTCCTGGTAATAAATGGTTAAGTTAAGATAATTTTTTCAGAGAGGGTGATGCAATTTGGGACACATTATGAAAGGGTGAAAAGGTTACTGTAGTTGAGCTGTAGTTTCATATGTATTTTCATAGTTTCATAGCTGTTCATTTTCATGGGAAATGTGCTCATTAAAGAGTTTTAAGAAAGAATGAAACATAACTATACTAAAACAAACTGTATTCTTAGTCGTTTATTAGGAACTTTTGCAAAATAACAACTAGAAATGCATATTTTATTCTACCAGCCTAACACTTTCTTTCTTATAATTTGTACCAAATTGCACCACTATGTTTGTAAAATATTCTACAAATTAACCATCAAATGTCTGGAAATTACATTCAAAAAATGAATGGACCTTTAAAATAAAGTGCTAAAAATCATTTTAATTTTAACTTTTAAATTTTGCACTACACATATTTATAGGAATAGGCATTTCACAGGGGTCTTTAATGAAGCTAAATGACGTCCTGCGAGAGACTACTGAAAGATATTTTACTGTGAAAAGTTGTCAAATAGAGTATAAACAAGTCTTAATATATCTTGAATTCTGCATCACATATTATTTGTCTTGGAAACTGTAAAAAAAAAATCTACTAACATGACAAAAAAAAGTATCTTTTTCTCATACTGTTTCATTTTGTTCGAAAAGTGGATGTATCCTAAAATAACACACATTGTAGCTATGGTGGCTTTTTTGCTGTAAGAAAGATAAGATTCAAAAGGTACAAGGCTGAATGCTTTTATATGATATTAACAGTTACAACGTCTACTGAAATCCAATTTTCACTGAATCAAGGCTGTGAAAGAAACATGAGAGATGTGGGCTGCATGTTTTTATGCTCTGCCTTTTTGGCCCTGATTTTCCAAAATGTTATTTTTTTTCAGACTGAACATATTTGACACAATTTTTGTTTTGCTTGTTATGAAGCTTTTTCTTTTCAAGATTGCTTCTAATTTGGAAATTTATGAGGTAAATTTTACCTCTACAAAATAAAGAAAAAAAATTGAAAGAAAATTTAACTGAATGAAACTTTATAACTTATGTAAACTACATCCACACCTATATCTGAATGCATGATGTGAAGCATTTTGAGATTTGGCATGTCACATTCTTGTCCCTGCAAGCTCTCTCCATCCTTCACACTTTGTTCGCTCTGCTTTTATTTGTATAACCAGACAAACACTCTCCGTATTCCCACAGACATACCATCTTCACTTTTAATCCACTTTCAATGAGTCAAAACTTAGTTTAACCAACAGCACCTGCGCACTTGATTTAAAATGTTAATAATATCAAGTCTCGTGAAAGTGAAAGATTTATATTCTGTCTGCTGCCTCCTGCATTGGAAATTTAACAAGAGTAATTAGAATGATAATAATATATGCACCTGGAATAAAACACACCTGATTTTCATATTTCATCTGCACCCCAGGTGAAAACAAGTGTACTCCAATAAATTATATAAAATATCAAAGTAGTAAGCATAGCTTGTGAACTTGCTCTCAAGGTTTCTGTCCCTGATGGCTTTCATTATTGCAAGTCAGTAACTCTAGTTGGTTTGAATGGTTTATTGTACTCAAATGTGTTCAGCTGTGGAGCTGTAGCCTCTTAAAGGAAGAGTCTTGTCATCTGTTTGCTCAGTATATTGTGCCCCATGGGCCTCTTAAAAAGCATGAATGAAAACTCTATTACTGCAGTAGCAACAGCGATCTTGTACACATTTGTAGGCATAAACACATACTGACATTACCCCATACCAGTACCACAAGGACTGTATCTTTAACTGTGCAGCAGGAAGCCAATTATTCTTACTAATCTAAGTTGTATCAGATTTTAGATTTTAATTTTGAAGTCAGTCAATTTGGATGAAAGAAACCTTGCATAAAAAGTACACATCCACCTTTTCTGTAAGCAACAAGCGTAAGCTCATTATCTGGCAAGTTGCTACAAATGTTTAATATGTAGACTGCAGAGACGCTGAGTTAAAGTATTTCATTACAAAACTGGAATGCATTTTTTTATTTTATGGGTCTGTGATTACAGAATAACATCCCGGCTTAACTGGGAAGTTTAAAAGAATAAAGTACTTAGTGGCTAATTATAGGAAAAACCGAGAGTGTTCAATTAGTATACTTTAATTAATTGTGATGGATTGCTAAACTCAGAAGGTCAGCTGAACACACACAAAATGTGTAAAACTGTATGAGGAAAGTAGTACCAAAACATACATACAGCATCACTAAGATAATTCTCTCACCTAGTTAAACATAGTTGACCACGTTGAATTATCTACTTGACTCCTCTCCTTAAAAGAAACAATTCCAGTAAGTAACAATAGGAAAGATACAGTGATTCTTGCATCCAATTAACTTAACACAACCAAACTTCAGGCCATAAAAAAGAAGAATTAAGAGCATTTAGAGCCAGTTTTCAGTGATGTTTGTACATCAACAGTACAGTGGTTGCCATACTGCGAGTCAGCCAGTAGAAATGTCAGCCAATAAACCTGTAAGACTTTACACAGACCTTCAAAAAAACAAGATGTAAAAGGAGAAACACATGGCTTCAATAATTTGCCAAGAATCTAAAGAGGTCCTATTATGCTCACTTCTAGGTCGAAGTTTTTATTTTTGGACTCCACAAGAGTAGCTGTGCATGATTCACTGTTACAAGAATCCTTATTTATCTTTCACTGACCCTTTTTGCAGCCTCTCAGCAAGCAATCTCAGCTCCTGTCTCTTCAAGGCCTCTCTCTCAATGAGCCTACTCTGCTCTGATTATTCAATTTTATGGAAACCGTCGATAGGCAGCACATATGAGAGTTGTAAGAAACCCAACATTGCCTGCATTATGGCTTCATGTTAAAACTTTTAAATTACTAAATGGAGACTTCTATTGTGGAGAATTTACAGGAAGTGAAAAGTGGCGTTCCTTGCTGAATCAGTGGAGCTTTGTTAACTAAATGAAACAACAACACATGGAGATGTTTGTAGGTGTTTATAGTGTGGATCAGTTAGAAATAATGCACAGAGGAATAGTACAAGCAACAGCAATAGCCAAGTGATGTTCGATGAAGAGCTGCAGATGACCAGCACACGTCTAACAAGTAATCAACTTGTTTTACTTTCGGCCCTTTTCCACTGGCTCATCTTAGCCCTACTCAACTCGACTCTACTCAGTTTGTGTAGCATTTCCACCAGCACTATACCTCACACTAGGTACTATTTTAGTACTTCCTCTGCTCTGGTTCCAAGTGAGCCAAACTGGTACTAAAAGGTTACGTTTAACAATTCGGTCACCGAGTGGTCAGAGCCATTGTCTCTGAGGAGTCATGAGCGTGACACCCCAACACAGGAATCAAACTCACCATTTTTAAAAAACAGAAACAGCAAGGAGGAATATGTCTGCACCTGCACGTAAGGTTTCACCATGGTGCACAAGGAATTAAGTGTCGCTGTATTATGATGACCTCATCCACTGTGAGTAGGTACCAGTGCCGGTGGAAGTGCAACACAAACTGAGTAGAGCCCAGTTGAGACGAGTAGGGCTGGAGTATGTGGAAAAGACAATGGAAAACAATGTCAAAACAATGGAAAAATAACATTAACAGAGCAGAACAGTAAACTCACTGTGCACTGTGTTTAACAGATGACCATATTAAGATATCTGTCACGAGATGATGTCAAATTGGACTGAAAGAAGAAAAAAATGTTGGAAACTGGGTGTTCTGAGCAGTCTGTTTTTTTACTGATTGCTTCTATATATGTTTACCTCATTATCTGACATGTCAGCCACTTTTAAAGCATCCAGTATTTTGACATGACTGAAAATAAGGTTAAGCATCATAATTCCCCCTTTCTAATAACTGGAATCTTTAGTTAATTTTGGTACTCTGGTCAAGCTAGCTGTTTCAGGCCTTTTCTACATTGTCCCTAAGGCACTAACAAAATGTATTCACAATAATTTATGTGTAGTTTTATCCTGTTGTAATTTGGGTCTTTCTTTCTTGATAAAGCATCTCAGTGAGTGTCTTAATTAACTAAATAGGTAACCTATTAATGATTGATTTGTGCTGAGCTCCTGACCAGCAAGGGAAGCAAGGGAAAAAGGAAGAGGATGAGGAGGAGGGGAGTAGAGATGGAGGAAGGGGGTGGTGGGGGTGAAAGTGTATTGGGAAAAGAGAGAAGGAGGTGGGGGAGGAGAGGAACATGAGTGCATGGCTAGCAGCCCAACAAGCTGTTGATTAATAAGGAGCTGCTGGGCTGCCTCTCCAGAGTCTTGCATGTATGCAGGTTTGACACATCCTCAGATTCACACCTGTGATTCCTCTGAGTCAAGGACACGCTTGCTCGCTGCCATTGTTGTTCAACGCAATAAAAGGAACTCAATTTGTCAGCTCTGTTATTGCATTAGCGACAATCCCTGGAGAGGTTTTGAAAGAATGAATTTGTGCAGCTTCAGGGAAGCAGACTTCCAATGCAATAAGAAATGTCTTATTCACAGCATCTTCAGGAGAACAATATATTTGAAATCAAATTGGCCAATAAATTGTTTAAAGTAATTTATGTTGTTTATTCTTCAGACAGTGAAACAACTTTTACTTCTTCATAATTGCTACAGAAAGTCTGCCACACATATGACGAGTGACTGAGGTGCCTGAAATAAATAATTCAGCTGCAGGTCTCTTCTAATATTCTGCCTCTTTATCAAGTCAAACTATAAAATATTATCAAAATCAATACCATACTCATATCTCTATAACTTTAATTCCTGATGTTTTATAGTGCTTATACTTTTGGAGGATTTATGTGTAGTTTGATACTTCTTTCATGTTATTTTTTTTTTACTGCTATTTGTCTCAGATCCTCTGTTTTGATTCTGTGAAAACAACACCTCAGTGTAAACTAAACTGTCAGAATGAGTTCAGCCTCCCAATATATCATATGTAAATGTTTTTAATACATAAATGCAAAAGAAAATGCAAATATCCTGTTTTCTCCTTGACACACTTCACCACAAGGATGAGATTAAAAATATGACCCTTAGAGCTGTCGGGGTCAAATTGAAACCCTTGGCTGTGACTCCTGGGTTAATTATACAGCGCAGTAGCAGTGAGTGATAAAGAATATTGACATGCTCTGACCTACATGTCTCTAATTGACTTTAGGCGTACAGGAGAAAGAATCAGAGAGGTTTTTTGCAGGAATCCCTAGATAGAAAGATCTGTGTGGAAAAAGTAATCGTGTCCATATCTTGAACATCTTACTGAACCTTCACCTGCAGCCTGGAGATGTTCAGTGGCCCGCAGTAAGAAAACTACAGCAGTCATGCTCTCCAAACACCTCAGAGATTAAACCAGTGTTAATATGTGGAATTGATTCAGGGCTGACATTTTTATGCTTCAAGCATCTTTAGTCTCTTGGGAGGGCTCTCTCAACCCTTGACCTTTTCACACCGCGGCCCTGTGCATCTGTCACCGGCGATAACGGCATCAAAATTGATTCCAATTACCCTCCAATCCACAGCAGCCGGTAAAGACAGGAGCCAACTATTCCCCCACCATTAGGCAAGGAACTGTTTTTTTTTATATATATATATATAAAATGAAACAAAAGAACCTCAAAAAAGTGCTTGTTGCTCTCTGGAGATTGTTTCTGAAAGGAGGCTAGGAAAAGCTGGACTTTAGTGGAGTTGAAGTCATTCCATAAAGACAATTTAGAGCTCATCAGGCTGATTAAAACAAAGTATCCACATCTGTGTGATTTTAAAGAGCAGAACCCAGTGTCAAGCACAGGTCACAGCAATTTTCAACGAATAAGATGGATATTTGAAGAGTTTGCTTCAGTGTCTGAGTCAATGTCAGAGAGCAGTCATGCTATGATGAATGAACAGCAGAGAGTATCACCACAAATAAAACCAAAAATAATATTACGTATGATACTGCAGACACAAACGCGTATTCTAACTAAACCAAATAAAACCAAAATTTAATAAGTGTTATCTAGTTAGCTATATATTGATGCTCATTCATAAGAGAGACTCTAGTAGCGATGGTGCTCTACATGGAAAAGGTCTTGAAATATTATAACAGAGATGAATTGTCATTAACCATTGTTCATAGTTGGTAGATGATGTAAATTAATGCCATTAGTGATCCCCTGACTTTTCCTAAAGCATCATTATGAGGTGACGTTTGTGGTTTTGAGTGAAACATCTTAACAGCTATTGATGAATGGATGTATTGAGTTTCAGTGCACGCTTCTATCCATCAACAGGCACACTGATGTCCATACACTTTTGCAGCTGTTGTGTAACAAAACACATTTTATTCCCCCCACAGGATTAATAATTATGACTTTAGAGATTATTTTGATTTCACCTCCAGCTCCACTATCAGGTCAAATTTTAAATGGTCCTATATTTAAGTTGATGACCATTGTGATCATGTTAGCGTGCCTCACGGAGCTCTGAGTATTGCAATAAAATCTTATATATCAGAGGTAATAAAAATAGCACTACAGGTATATGACTCATATGTTTGCCATATAATTATTTTTTAGAAACTAGAAAGAAATGTGTCTCAAACATGATTCAGAACTGAAGACTGAAAATTGTCAAGGGACCAGGTTTTAAGATGAGGTTAAGCTGCAATATGGCAAGTCTGGACTACTCCCATATGCTCTCATCTGGTTTTAAAGATGCAATCGATAATCCAAATATAAAAATCTATAAAAATATATGAACCTGTAAAACTGTCTTCAGTCATTAAGAATTTTTAGGACCAACTGTAGTTCTGTATCATTTCTCCTCCTAACAATTGAAGGGCTGCATGTAATATTTTCATCCTCATTATACAATTTTCCCTCCCAACTCATTCTGCAGTATTTGCTCTAATTGTATTCTTTTAAATGTGATCATCTTTTATTTTTTCAGTGACCCAATTTTTCCATGGAGATCATTAAACTTTCATTTTATCTTATATTTCTCTTTCTCTTCTATCTTTAATGATATTTTTCTCGATTATGTGACGAAGGCCACGGAGGCAGCGTGCTTCCTTCACTGTCTACGCTGGCACCTGCTGTAACGTGAGCGGAGCAAAGGTGTGTCCTTTCTTAATTGTTAAACAAATGAGAGCCATCTCTCTGTGAACTTTGCCTCCAATTGTGCCTTAAATACTTCTAAAAATGAACTTTTTTTTTCACGGACTGAAATAACCTTCGGAGTTTTATTCCCCCCCCTCAAGGCAATAGGTGAGTGAGCAGAGGGAGAGAGAGAGGGAGAGAGAAAGAGAGGGAGAAAGAGAGAGACAGAATAATGAACAGTGGTGGTTCGATGAGCGCAGATGATGAATGACCACGGGGAGGGAGTACAGGACCAGAGCAGAGGCACAGCCATTTGTTACTCTGCTGTCACAAATGTATTTTTAATGAATCTGCACCTCTGACTCCTCCGCAGAGTAGGACTGTTCCTTAAGGCCAGCATGACCCCAATATTTTCTGTGCAACCGTGTCTCTGAACAAACCCACTTTAGCTCAGTCTATGTAATGTAAATAACCTTCTCCTCTTGTTTGCTGAGGCCATCAGTCTGGTTCCTCATTATTATCCATAGCTGTGCCAAAAATATGGGCCGTCCCTGTCTCTGTGCAGGTAGCAGGTGGGGTGGTTTCACCTTGAATTGCTCCAGTGTGTTTCTCAAAGATGTTTTTCTCTGCAGAATAAAACGTCCTTCAAAAAAAAAAAAAATCTTTTACTCATAGCACCACATAGTCTCCTGAATTCAATTCAATTTTTTTTTTTTTTTGCTAGTGATATATGGCAGCTCCTCCAGATCACCCTGCCTTTGCAGCAGGAGGGTAAATACGCCCATGTTCCACTTCTTGTCAGTTTCAACATGGGATCTGTTTAAAATACCAACCAAATGAATTAAGCAGAATAGGTATGGGAAGGGGGGTAGTCACCTGCTGATTTCCTACAGGGCAAATGCTTTAAAGCATGCTGCCGACACTGACATGATGAATTGGAGGAGCAAACAAAGAGGAATATATTTCATAGAGCAGTACCCTGCCATGGTAGACTGGTATATTCAGTATGAGTGTGGAGTCTAAAAAAACAGCAAGAGATTGGGGTTAAGGTGAGGCCAGTTACATTCACACACCTCTGTAATTCCAGCTTTTCCACTTTTTGCATGGAGATGTAGAAATTGCGGGGCACAACTGCAGGACACCATACTGGAAAAGACTGCCTCCTATTTGAAGGAGACTGATGCATGGGCTGATACACATGACACACAACATGTGACCTACCCTGACACCCAGAATGACACACACATCATTGCATTTGCTGTGCTCCATCTGTGCTGTCACACCGGTTCAACAATCTTCTAGGGAATCAGACCTGGGCAGTCATCCATCATAAGCCCCTAGCCTCCAAAAAAAAAGAAATGTTTTATGCAAAGAATAGATAGTGCAAAAAAGCAATTCCAGACACACTGTACAAAAAATGGACAGAACAATAATTCACACTTTCAGCATATTTATCATTTGAACAGCTAAAGCACAAACAGAACAACAAAAAAGACAAATGTGATATTATTCACTCCACTCCAGATCTCTCATTAAAGCAGTTCAGAGTTCTTAAATAACAGCAAAGCGGTTCTTTATGGTGTTGTTATCTTGGACGATGAAGCTGTCGTATGTCTTTGACCTCCATGTATCCACATCTAGTTAGTGCTGGCAAAGTCTGTCAAAGGTTGCCACCTTGGAGCCGTTGACAGCTCCCTGCTGCCGAGATGTTATGTACAGTATCTGGACAGCCGAGGAAGCAACATACCATCCTGTGCTTGTTATAGTTGAATTAAGGCATGTTGCGGCACAGGGGCAGGCAGGGGAGAGAGGGACAGAAATCAAATGACAGGTGTTTATGAAGGCATCTCATTGACGTTGGATGTCTCTGCGGGGCCCCTCTGCCTGCCTGGCCGATTGGTCTTGACAGAGCTCTCCATTGACTCGAGAATCAGCGGGCGGTTATTCTTGTCTCTTTCTTGGTCTGTGACACACGTCTGGTTGTCGCTGTCAAGCAAAATAAATGTGGTGCTTCACTCCAAAAATCCAGCACGTAGACACATACTCAATAAATGTTACTGGTTGAAAGATTTAAGTTTTTATACTGTTAGTTTTATGTCATCCCTACAAGAATATTCAACCCACATTCAACCCANTGTTAGTTTTATGTCATCCCTACAAGAATATTCAACCCACATGTGTGCCTAAGATACCAAATATACCTCTGGTGAGACAAGCGAAACAAGACTTGTCACTACAGAATATGAATAGCTTCAAACTCTTGTGTAGCTCTGCAAATCAAATCAGCCACCAGAAGGTTTCCTGTTTAAAATACAACTCAAGCCCTTTTCATCATACAGCCAGATATAAGATTGCAGACAAGCAATGCAATTAAATTGTCATATAAAATACAAATCTTGCCCCAATCAATCAGATCTGCACTGAAGAAGCTTTTAAATCTACCTGTTTCCTTGTATGTCATTATTAAATGTACTGGAGCTGAATATGCAACTACTTTTTGTCTAATTTAGCATGACATAATGCTTTACATATATTAAAACTCCAGTTGTGTGCCATAAAAGTTCATACCTGTCTTGACTTTCTTTGGTCATTGTGCTGTCTTCATAGATTTTCAGCATTGTTTCTGTGCGGTCATCTTGGTGCTCTTTAGGCTCCTGAAACCTATGAAATACATTTTGAAATATAATTAATTTTCTTTGGTTATCAGTGCTATTGGAGGACAGAGCTTGTGTTATTCTATATTTTTCTTACTGTCAACAAAACCCATTCAAATAGCAACCAACAATATGTTAGTCTCAGTAATCTCCTCATGCAGCTATGCACTGTAGTTGTTAGTAAACATTACTCAGAATGGAGTAATTAGTGCATTTGTCCACTATTTTTGGCTGTGCATTATAAAGTTGGAGCTTTAGTGGGCAATATAATAGTGTATAGTATATTTAGTGAGGGAATAAATGAACAAGCATGGCTCAGATCCATCTTTTTATGGGGTTTGTTAGCATTGTGAACGATATAGAAGATCTACCACTGTTTACGAGGCATTCTTTGTTGTCATTTTCTTCACCCATCCCAATAAATACCCCCTCCCCCTGCTGTAAGCAGTGGTAGTAAATATCATGGCAAGGAGAGTTTCCACTTACTCCCATTTACTGTCATCACTCAACTAATATAGCAGCAGATGAAGTATAGCATGAAGGTAATATATCCTCTGAATACAACACCTGGGCTCAAGTCTCTCTTTGACCTTAGCAATGGACAGGATGTAAGGGCTGATCTGTCTGGCGATAGTGGTTAGGTAAGAGTTCTCCTGCTTCAGCTGCATCAGATCATGAAGCTGGGCTAGAAGCAATGCACAGAGAAGAATGTGAGTAAAATAAGAACATAAAAATATATAGAGAGATAAAGTTTTTTTGTTGTCCCTGTTGAAAACGAACCCTCATAGATCTCCTGTTCATTCGTGACCCTCTGGAACGTCTCATCCCACATCTGTGAAGAAAATGAAATAAATGAAGTAGAATAAGACATTAACTTCAATCAGTCCACTCATGGGATATTTTGACATTTACTGCTCTTCTTTTCCCTTGTTTGTATTGCAAGAAGCCAAATTTTATAGCAATAGTTAACAATGACTCTTTGGTATGCAGCTAGGGGCACTGGCTAAGGACAAAGGTAGACACTTTTGTTTCTTTCAGAAAGGCCTGGCAGAGGCAAGTATGCTAAAGGTCAGACCATCAAGGTATCACTCTACGCACCTCTTCAAACATGACTCTCATAGTTTCCACTGTGGAGTACTGTGAAGCTATTTGGCTGTCAATGTGCAGCGATCTGTCAAGGATCTCGCCCATTTTATCTGTGTTGATGATTGAATGGTGTTTGGTTAGATCTCGGTGCAGCTCCTGGACCTGGTCTTTCAGACTCTGAACCTCTGTCTGGAGAATCTAGAAACACACAGATAAAGCACACAGTACAAGACATGAGACTTTGTTCAAATGTCTTTAAAGCAGCAGAGATTTGATGGGTGTATAGATGCCAGGTGAAGTGCATCTAAGCGTGAAAACCTTTCTTGCCCACTCGACAGGTGGAGGATGACTTCTCAGAGGAATTTATGTTGCTCCTTTACTTTGAGGACAAGATATGACTCCTCGGGAAGAAATATATAGCTATACTAAATAACCATAATCCAGACTGATTCATAAACTAGGTATGGACTCACCTTTTAAAATATAAAGTACTTCTGGTAAACTATTCCCAAAGAGTCCTACTTCCTCCATTTGGTCACAGAAACAAAATATGCAACTTATACAGTCACAGCGAAATACATATTTGACTACACCTGTGATCAATTTTAAATGTTCTGGACAAAAGTATCAGGTAATTGGCAAAAAAAAAAGTCAACATACTCATACAGCACTCACCCTGTAGGTGTTCTCATAGTTGTGGCAGTGTTCAGTAAAGGGTGTCTCCCTCCCCTCGGCCAGGAGGACCTTTGTACAGATGTTGCGGTGAGACGTGGGCCTTCGCCCGAACACGGAGCCCAGGGGCATCTCACTGAGAGACGGAGAGCGGCAAGACATAGAGAGAGGGGACTGGAGCCTGAGGTGAGGTAAAGAAATATATAACTTCCATTTTTTTCTCTCATTAATAACTGTAATAGTATTAAAAATGATGTTTCTAACATTAGATGACATCATTCTCCATCAAACCTGTATAGCAATAAACCATTACCTCCATGTGATTCCTGTCTGAGGAGGTTGAATTTGTGTTCAATAAATTGAATACTGTTATTGATCATATTGTTCAATAGACTGGTTCTACTTTCACATTTAACTTTATTCTCACTCTACAGATATTATACAGTTCCTCTACTTACGTACACTTTTGCTCTGTTCAAAACAGCCAGAAACAAATGCTGTGTTTTTTATTATTATTTTGAGTCTATTTTCTTTTTTAAGTTGCATATCTCTGAGTTTTCTGTCACTACTATCGCTGTGTTATTTTACTTTCTAAATTATTTTAATAACTTACATAGTTGCTATTTAATCTACAGTGATCTAATCTGTTTGAGCTTTTCTGTGTTTACTATGTTTAATATTACACACACTTTTTATTGTTTCTTCAGTCCCCAAAACTGCTGATCAGACACTTCTTCTACCTGAGCAGCTCCACTTCAGCTAACTTCTTCACTCAAGCACACTTCATTGGTAGTTCCCATCTCTCCATGAAAGTGTGGCCAAAAAGGTAAAATATTCACACTGCACACATTTAAACTTTTCCATTAACATCACCTTTAGGTTTTAGGTTAAGTAAAAATACACTGTTCATGTTTAAAACTAACCACGCATAGCAAATCAATCAGGATGAAACCAAAATAAACACAAAAAGTCACTGTTCAGTCCGTGCTCCTTGTATTGCGTGTCTGACGTGAATCAACACACTTGACCGAGAGAAGAGAATGTGCTGTCAGTCATGACACTCAAATCTCTTCACCATCACCACGAGTCCTGGCTTTATGCCTAACACAGCATAAATGGCCTGAAGCCATTCTACAATAGCCTAGGTGTGAATACATCTCTCTCACGTGTCCGTACAAATATTGTCCTCTGAGCTTCCAGACTGTGTCCCTACACAACCAATTACAGACTTTGCCAGTATTAAAACAGACGTATCAGTTGCATGAAAGAACATGGCTGTACTTGTTCTGTTCTGTGAAATTATTATAAAAATAAGGCCAGCTGGCCATCCACCAATCCCTGCCCGGGTTTGCATCGTACATTATCGACTGACTATTAGGGAAAAGTGCTTTCAGACTGTAATTTAGGATGTATCAGACACAACAACACAACAGACGCACTGACTAACAAGCTACACCGTGTGGGCGGCATTTTGAAGTACCATACGGTAAGAAAAAACCCATTTGCTCCTCCGTCTGTGAAGTGAAGTATGGCGTGGACAAGTCAAGCACCTTGTGTAACCACTGCCATCTTCTCACTAACAAATTCTCAAATGGGAGTAGAAAGCCTGTCAGCTCTGTGATCTCTTGCCTGTAACACAAACTGACTTGAGTCTCCACTACAGTCATCACTATTCAAAGATGTACTAGTTGAAAAGATGACTGCATCAGGAGCATTTACACTGTAAATTAAGACAAATCACATACTTGTGATGAACAAGACAAATGCATGTCTATATCTATACAAAAGAAAACATACAGCAATTTACCTTGAGTCTGTGGGCTCTTACTCCTGACTTCTTCCCTAGTGCGGATGCATCAAAAGATCTCTCTAAAGCATGTATCCTTCTCTCTCTGCCATACACATGTCATCCTCTGCACATCCAGCTTCTG
>JANJYP010086804.1:0-14362 GCA_024605115.1 Rastrelliger brachysoma | reverse complement strand
TTTTTTTTTTTTTTTTTTTTTTTACAATGAATATATCTCGTGTGTAACCTATCTGGACCTCATAGCCTCTAGGTTGTGTCACAAATACATAATTCACAGTGCAATATGAAGTTTGTGCACCCGTGTCAGTTAACCCTACATGTCACATGAAATGTGTGACTCTACATGTATGAACTAGGAACAAAATCATAAATCTCTTAAATTACTTTTCTGTGAGAAACAATTTAGATTGTCACAAGTCTGTTCCCATCTGGCATCTCACACAGATGAGGACAAATAATTAAAGAACCTCATAGATGTTTTATTATTCCACTACTTGACCCAGAATTAAATGCACAGCGCTTCTGAGATATGCCAGATTTGGTACCGTTGTCAAAATGATTGTGCCAGAAGGAGGATAGCTGGCTGGAGATCTACAGTAGCCTGCAAGGCTCAAACTCACTGAAACACTGCATCCATCTGTCACACTCAGATATAAACACCTTTTAGAATACTAACTATCATGACTAGTCTCCATGGATCCACAGCTTTCAATGGCGAAAAAACAAAAAAAGGAAGGAAAGAAATGTGCCATTACAGGGGTGAAACAGTCAGAACAGATTCTACCAGCCAAGGTCAGGACCATTCTCTGCAGACACGCTCTAGTGTTGAGTCATCATCAGACCACCAACATCAAATAGCGTCTGACTGTGACTGATTTAGAGCCATTCAGTTTATGAAACACAGTGATATGGGCACAACACTCAGTACAGCCCGGCTTTATTAAAGCAACACAACTTAACATACTGTTCTAACAGAAATTAGCAAAACGGGTTTCACTGCTCAACTGAGAATGTCTCCTAAAATTAAAAAAAAAACATTGTTGAATTGAGAGAAAATTCCTATTGCATGAGTACCATTTGAGTTCTGTTTAGTTTTGCTTTACCTGCTGCTGCAAAGGCATGTGATCAAGTCATAGGCCCACAGTTGCTCTAAGAATCTTATTTCAAACTAGAAGTGTTTGTGCACACAGGCAGAATCTCTGTCTAATTTATCAGGTCAGACCTTGATAATAGACACTTCCTGTTTGGATGCAACCTTTCCAAGATATTCAATATTCAGCTTTGAGCATAAGTTATCTATGTAAATGTTTTAGTTTTTATTATTAAATATGAGAAATAACTTGGGTACCTTTCTCTGTTAGCCATTTACAGAGACTGGCGCATTGTCATTGCTTATTGTTTAGTTTCTGTATGACAAAGTCTTCCCACTTTTCTGCAAGCCTTCCTTCAGTAGCACCCTGCCTTTCTCACCCTTCTGCGCATGGCATCAGATTTGTAAATGACTTTGAGATGTTGCCAGATTGGCAGTGAGACACCTTACTGCCAAAGTGTCCCACTGAGTGTGACACATCAGTCCTCTGCTAACCATCTTTCTCACTCTATGTCACTGCCTGCTGCGAGACATCAAGCTTGTGCTAGGCCTTCCTCAAGCCGATCAGTGACTCAGCCGGTGGTGCCTCCAGCCTGGTCAGAGAGTGAGAGGAACAACATCTCAGTCTTTTCATCTCCCGCCCATCCTTTATCTAATGCTTTCTGATGCCTTGTGAGTCCAGGCTGAGAGCAAGCATTGGTGACTACTATTGTGCCATGGATTAGTTTCCTGTGATACACTCATAGTAGCAGAGATTATTGTATTAACATAATCTGGCAAATTGTGACTCCTTATTTGTTTTAGCACCAAAAATGTTCAAAACGCACATATAGTAACACAATGAATGATCATTGTGAAAAAAATGCCCTTAGCAAGTAACACATATACGACAACAAAATACAGTACACTAAGTTTTTATAGAAAGCTTGAGGGTGTATGTACACACAACAGTACACAAATGGTTTCTAAAAAGTGCCAAATGTAAAAAAAACAATGAATCCCTCATAGCAATATGCCTTTTTGTATTGGTCCCTCAGACAGCTGAATTGAGTCTGTCAGCAGAACAGATCATTATCCTCTTCGACGTCAAAGGACGGTACCATCTGTTCTGCCGAGCTCACTTCCTGTTCACCCAGCACCACCTCTTGCGACAATGGCGGCTGGTGGAACCACGGGTGAGTGAGTAGCTCAGATGCTGTGAGTCTCTCACAAGGTTCTTTCCTCAGCAGGCTCTGAAGTAGACATTTGGCCTTGGGCGACAAGCCCTCTGGCAAACAACACTGGCCTCTGCGGATTTTGGAAAACAGTGTGGCTGGGTCCGGGTCGTGGAAGGGGTAACGACCAACCAGCATGGTGTACAGCATGACCCCCAGGCTCCACATGTCAGCCATCTTGCCGGAGTAAGGTGCAGAGCCGCTGAGGATCTCTGGGCTGACGTAAGCAGGACAGCCATGGGTGTCTGACATAGAGTCATCGTTTGGATCTTCTAAGACGCGACAGTCCTCAAGGCTTTCTAGTCTTACTTGTGTCCTGCGAGGAAAAAAAAGAACAAAGGTTAGGACATTTCACATCTTTGAGAGAAGAGAAAATACAGAGAAATGTCAAATACATTGGGGATTCCTTTCTATGAGCTATTTATAACTGCTATGCTCAAGTGTCAAACCTCATTTAATACAACTGCAGATAGCAGTGAGGGCTTTATTTTTATGTGATAGATGTGATAGCGATGACATCATCTATTATGTACACAAGCAACCCAAGAACTTAGTGTAGTAGAAAATGTTTTTGCTGAATGTCATGTTGTTGTTGGAAATTATGTTCTCTGAGAGTACAACAACATTAAAGTCATTGCTTGGGTCTAGTCTAGTTCACAAGTATGTGTTTGTGCGTGTCTGTGTGTGTATGTATCTCTAATAGTAGCTTTGTTTAACATCTTTAAACATTTCAGATATCCATTGAATGTAAGTCACTGATTGCATCATGGAAAAACAGCAATCCTTCATTTAACTTTAAGACAGACAGATGGACAGATAATCACACACACACACACACACACACACACACACCAGTGAACTTACTATGACCTAAGTGTACAACAGTGACTCCAGTTTAAGCAGAGCTGCCTAAGCAAATTTCCAATGACTTCCTGGCACACAAATGGTCACATAAACACACATATAAATATACAACCACAGCCCCCCACCTCCTGCATTCCCCACCTCCTCCTCCTCAGCTCACACACATAATGCTATATTTAGCCATGTTAATGACAGGACGTACATTTAGCCCTGCACCAGAGCATATAAGACTGTGAGAGTATAACGCTCTCACAAAATGATTGATGGGACAAAGATAGAGCATGTGATGGGAATTGTTTGCTCTTTCTGGGGACACACAAATATCACTAAATAATTTTAAAAGGGCTCAGTTTTCTACAGATAAAGATGGGCCATGTTTTCAATTCAAAATTCATTCATGCCTCTCGAGATTTTCTCCAGAGACTGACACACTTATTGAGACTTTATCAAGTCACACAGAAGATGGGTGGCGTTTTATCTCAAATTCAGAGGGTTGATTCTGTGAGCCACTTCAGCCATCAGACAGAGTGGCTAAAAAAAGGAAATAGACAGCCAGAAAAAGGATGAATAGAATGACAGCCTGAAGGACCAACATAGAAAGCAGCTGATATTTAAACACTAAGATAGTGGAGGAGATAAGTCAGGAGAGGAGAAAGAGATGGAGACAGAAAAGGAAACAGAACAGAGAGAGTTAGAGGGGTGGAGAGAGTGACTCATCCTTCTGTCGAGAGTACATATCTCCTCTCCTCTCTCTCTTTCTCGAGCCGAGGCTATCTGCACCTGGGTCCCACACTCGCGGCGCCAGCCATCCCATAATTACCCTCAAATGGCTGTTGCCACATCAGTGACGCACGGGAAGGCTGGCCCGGCAGTGGAGCTCTGCATGCTTCACAGTGCTAGTCACCTTCCCTAAACTGGCTTTCCAACTGCACTGTGTGTGTGTGTGTGAATAGAGATAGCATTTGTCAAATTGTTGTGACTTTCTCTGTCTCTGGCTCGAGCACTGCATTGTTGGCCAGGACATTGCATCACAGCTTGATTGTTGGCGTTTGAAAGATGCCCGATTATGAATTTGGAAGAATGTATGATGAAATGAATGAGGTCATGCAACACAGTGGGAATACACAACATTGATTTTCTGAAAACAAATGCAGCCATGTTTCATGAATTCACACAGGCATCTAATGCTATCAGCAAATCTGCAATTTTGTTTTTACAGTCCATCACAGTAGATCCGTTTGTGGTGGTGGTACAGTACTGCATATCGCTACCCAAAGTGTAAAGAGAAGTCTGTTAAAAAGAAGATGTCATCCCACCACAGCGAGGTCAAGTGGGTCTTGGTCAACCAATATTAATGTTGCAATGCAAGCTAACAACATACTGAATTACTGGCAACAAGGTATTTGAGCTTGCAAAAGGCCACAGCCAACATATAAAACATGCATGTAAGGACACACACGCACAAAGAAAATGAGGTATGCAGCCCCCACCTCTCCTTCCCCTCTGCACATATACACTGTGACTCATCGCTCTGCAGCCGTATAGCTATCAGAGGGACACAACTTCTCTCACTGGCTGTCTGCTCTCATTCATCCAATGTGACCCTGCAAACCAAGAGGTCATGGCTGGAGAATGTTACTGTTGAAAAGTCTATGAAAAAGGGCCTTTGGAAAGCTGGAGGGGGGTTGTGTGGGATCAGCGGGTGCTTACAGGAAAGCGAGTGACGCAAGGGCAAAGAGGCGACAAATAGTTTTGTAAGCAGGGGTTTTGTGTGTCTTCCAGAACAAAGTAGTACTCAGAGATGCAGACATTAAAAGGCATGTGTGTGCCTGAGTGGGTGTGTGTATGTGTGTGTGTGTGTGTGGGAGCGAGTTCAAAGGATGATGCTTTGAACTACTCCTTCATGGATGAAAGTCTATTTGAATGAATCTGTATTGGAAGCATCAGTTATTCTGCAGCATAGTTATGATGTAATTTATTAATAAATAATGAGTAATAAATATATTCAGAGATACAGACCGCAGAAGGGGGATGATTGTCTCATTCACCAGCCTCGTCTAGCAGCACTGCCAAACTACCACCCACTACATTCACACACACACACACACGCATGCAAAACAAACACCCAACATGCATACAAAGAAACACATCGAGAGTGAGAAAGGGACAGACAGACAGAGAGGGCGAAAATCTGGGAAGCTGTGCAGTCTGCCTCCACAAGTACAGAACCTCCTACTCGATCTGTGCCCACATTGATATCTGCACACATGGCCTGTGTGTATCAGCTGCTGCCATGTTTGCTCCGTCCTCACTTGCACATCCCACTAAACTGCATCTATGTATTGGACAGCATCCAAATAAAGTCCAGAGTGATGTGATGTTGAATAGACAATTCAACAGTGTGAGGAAACTTTTCTACTAATCTGTGTGACATCTCTCCCTGAACACTGAGGTTTTAAGTCCTTGAAAGTTAGGGATACTTTGTTAACTCTCATCTCACCTCTTCTCATCAGCGAAGACAAACTTGCGCAGCTTGAGGTCACCCAGCACGATGCCTGCCTGGTGGCAGTGTGCCACAGCCAGTGCCACCTGATGGAAAAGCCTGCAGGCCTGCTCCTCGTCCAGCCTGCGACAACTCTTCACCAAAGTGTGCATGTCCCCAAAGTCCTTGTCCAGGAACACGTAGGCCTTGCGTTCACCAATGATGATGTCGTTGATACTAGCCACATTCTTGTGCGCTGGAAGGATCCCGTAGGCTCTGATTTTTTCCTGATACACCCCCATGTCAAAGACCTGGGAGAGAGATGAAAGTAAAGGAGGGAAAGGGAAGGAGATGCAGAGTGGAAATTAAGGGGAGGGGGAGAGAGAGAGAGAGAGAGAGAGAGAGAGAGAGAGAGAGAGAGAGAGAGAGAGAGAACATTGGGTCAGTATGTTCTTAATGATCATCTGAGGAAACAGGCATGCAAATCTGGCAGGAGTTAAAAAAGGCGAAGGATATCCTTTGATTCCATCTCAATACACTGCTTTTGCAAGAGCATGACAAATGAATCATCAAAGCCTGAAGAGATTAACTTTATTAATCAACAAAGCCAAACGCCTGCAGGTCTATCAAGCAAAATAAACACATGGATCTAGAACAGTGGAGGGCACCGCCGTTATCAGACCGATCCTTATCATGACGGTCTTTCTTTGCCTCACATGTTTGCATTTTTGTGTCACAGCGTGGCGTATTGCAGTGACGTGTATGCAAATGAGCCGAGTTGACAGACACGGTGTAAATCAGTAGAGGCAAGAATAGGTGGACTTCAATATGTAGGCTATATTTTCTCAACATTGGAAAGACTATGAGGTTGTCTGTGTTTTTTAAGAAATGTGTAAACAGATTTCAAATAACCATAAAACCTTAGTTCCGGATTTAAAAATGGTGAAGAAACATTGCTGTTATTACGCAAAGTGTGACACATTTCTCATAACCTAACATTTGGCTGAAAAAGTCAGCTGAATACTGATGACATATCAGACAGGCTACACGGTGTCTTGAAACACCATTCATTCAGAGAAATTGCACAATGACGCGGTTGCGCATACCTTGCACAGTAGCTCATCGCCAGTGTCGGTGTTCATTGCGCTGTGCATGCTTTCCCGGTCAGCCAGAGGTAGAAGCAGAAACGGTCCTATCCTGGATGGTCCTTGGTGAGTGGCTGGGATAGGATTTGAGAGCGGGCTGACTGGGGACCCGGGAGAGGTGCCGAGGAGCCCCTGTGTATCCCCGGCTTCAGCGCTAAGCCTGGCACATTTGGCCGGCGGCTGATCGTCTGAGTCCAGCCTCTTGTGCGCTGCTCTCCCGGTACGGATGCAGGGTACCGGGCTGCTCCACTGCAAGTTCATCCTGATAGGCCGGTTCACCATGAAAGCAAAAACGAGACCCCGACTAATTTAGAATGAAATACAAAGTATATCCTCCATTTCTCCCAGAGAGACTTATTATAGCCTAGTTGAGCTAAAAACTTCAATAGAGCGACGGCGCGCTTTGGTTGTAATCCAAGCCAAGTCCTTTCGTAGAGTGTCTGCCCGTGTGGCTCTGAGGTCTGTGTACTTTTGGTGAGAAAATTCCGATCCCTTAGAGGCCAAGCAGAGAGAGAGAGAGAACGAGAGAGAGAGAGGCAGATAGACGGACAGACATTCAGGGAGAGAGAGGGGGGAGAGGGAGAGACCGCCTCACTCAGACAGAGGTAGGGAGTGAGTGAGCTCCGGTGATGTTGTGCGCTGAGCTCAAACACTCCGCCCGACCAGTCCAGCCTCCTGGTGACACAACCATTGAGCAATTCTGTAACGGCACCGACTCCAACTCAGCTCTGATGAAACTGCCTGCTGTATTACCTTTCACAGACTACGTGAGCATGCGGCACAAACATTAATGGTATCCTACTCCGGAAATCTCCAAAATTCCTGCTCTGAGATTTTGCTGATAGCTGCTGAAAAGAACCATGTGAGAGCAATGAAGAAATCATCTGCTAATTATCACAGCTGCCTCATCAACCATGCACATGTTTTAGACAATAATTAACAACATTTAAAACTCCTTGTCTGACTCAGTTTTTCCTTAATGTTCAGCTCTTATTGCCATTTATTGCCAGTTGTAACAGTCTCTCCACAGACCTCCTGTGTGGCACCTTAACTGTTTACTCTTCAAATGTTAGGCCTGAAGTGTGAACTAGCTCAAACAAAGCTCCAGTGTATGTATCTTAACGCTAGCTTTAACATCACCATGATATTTTCCCCTGCTGGGCCTGTTTGTTATGTGGATATGAGTCACCCCCATAAAGCCATGGTGCAGGGCTATAAGCATTCACATAAAATATGCCAGTGCGGTTCTGTAAACAAGATCACAGCAGCTGGGCTCCCAGAGACACTGATCTTAAGCTAAAACTACTTGTATACCCAAACACCACAAGTGAACAGGCCAATACTGTGCAATCTGTGTGAAAATTATGCAATATTCTTGAAAAAAGTATAATCAGTGAACTATGGACTGTTACTTAAGAATGTAAGTACCAGAAATTGAAGGGTGAAGTACAGTATATAGTCAGTTTGAAAAAAAACATTGCTATGAGGATATGTGTTAAGATGAGCTGACAGTATGAGTTAATTATAAATGTGCATGTTTGTGAGTGTTTGTTGGGGTGTGTACACCCGCGTGACAACGTCCGTGTTGCGCAAGAGTGCTTTTTTTCCACTGCTTTATGTCGAACATAGTAGCTGCAGCAAAGACTCACTGAGCGTTCACTAAAACACACAGCACCAGCTGGCCTGTGTGTGTACGCCCTATCACTCCTCTTTTGCACAAGCCCTCCTGCCAAAACAGTAGCATGCTGTTCCAAACCATTTCTTTTCACATTTTCAACACAGTTCCTTCCACAAGAGGTCACACACTTAACCAGGTCACAGCAGCTCGGCTCAGCCTGACTCAAAAAGGTCATGTGAACCTGTCTGTGCAGGCTGTCCAAACATGGGTGAGCTGCAGATTCCATAGGAATGATGACTGTTATTTTTAGTCCGTGCATTCTTTCTTTGTGCAGTGGTCGTCCTACGAATAAGGTGACTCACCAACTGATTGATGTGTGTGCGTCTCTATGAGCAAGTGTGTTTGTCATGCCATCAAGCAGGCACAGGAACAGGTTTCCTGTCTTACTGTCATGTCTTTCTAGGTCTTTTTATAGAAGTTCAAAAAGCAGGATAAGCAGTCACTGTGGGAATGGGCAGCAGATGTATGGAGGACCAAATGGCTTTTTGTTATGTGACAATAGTCCGGACCTAGTGTGTCAGTGCATCAAAGTGATGATGCAGATTTGTAGCTTGTTAGTGTCTGACACAGTGTTGACGTGTACACTGGAAACACTAACTTATTTGTGTTATCTGTCATCAGCACAAAGTGTTTGAGTGTTTTTGTGAAACAACAATTTGTCTGTGACTAAGAATTTATGTTGGAATCATTACATTTGTACAAGATAGTTCATTATATAGCTGATCAGGCAGTGAGTACCTTATGGTGTATGTGGGTGTGTGTTTTGAGTGGGTATATAGTGCTTGTGTGGGACTGTAGCTGCATCCCCATGCCAGTGAGCAAGAAGAGAAAACATTATTCACAGCATGCTCTTCCTTGTTATAATTAGCTGAGTCACCAACAGTGGTAAAGTGAGGCTGGGAATTGATCTGCTCTGAGAATAGTTCAGTCCTATCTGGCTGAAAGCCAACCATTCTTGTGAATATTCTTCATTTGAGCTGCTCTATCACAACATACGCACCTGCACCTTTAAATTTGACTTGAAAATCAGAAGTAAAGACTTAATCAGTTTTGATCTAATGAAAACCAAAAAGTGACTTTCTAATGTTTTCTTACCACAGGCTTGGATTAGTTTATTTTTGTGGACAATAGGTAGATGGCAAGATAAACCAAAGACATAATAATAAATTCTGTTGTTACAGAACCAAATTCCCCAACTTTAACCAGTTGAAAGCAGTGAACAATTGTTTTTCATATACTCACTTCTACTTTTTGTTACTAATAAAGCTGATTCTAATACAATGAAGATTATTATTGTTCTCTATAAATAGGACTTCACTTAAATCAGCAACAGTGATTCTAGTAATCCAGGCAGGACTAGTATGGTTGTTAAGTTCACTTGGTGTGATTAATTAGCCTTTTTCACAGCTCACATTTAAACTTGTTACAGTAGGAAAAGCACAGGTGTTACTAATAACAATAGCCCTGTTTTCTTCATCCCCCAGTAATACTGCATTCATGCAATGAGGGCAGAAAGGAAAGGTAAAGAAAACTTCCTGTAATTTTGACTTTGGAGGCAATTACTCCAAGACCCCCGCTGGTAACCAGATATGTCACACAAGATACCATGGTTTGTTGCGTTACATACGTATAGTCTCAGGCTTCTTTTTAAATTAATATTCAATATTGACTTTTATTCAGATTTAACTGTTTATGATAGAGACTTTTCAGCTAATTTTGTTTATTAATATGTCTGTGATTTTTTCACATGTGAAATGTGGTAGCTGTCAGAATTTCTTTAACATAACCAACTTTACGAGGAATTATAGCTTGGAAGCTGATTGTAAATGTTTTTCTGATACAGCTGCTGATAATTATAGTCTTAACAATATGATGCGAACATGGCATCAGCTGTGACAGTGTCACAATGAATCAATATGCACAATATCAGGACCCTGAAAGCACTTATATAAAATTCCTTTATCATTAATTAATTTATTTACTTCTCAGTTTTTCTCACTGTGACATGTCAAAACATCCTCTGTGAAAAAATCTTAAAAAAAAAAAATCACATCCTTAAAGGGACCAAAGCTTACTACACTCATAGACTGACTACACTACACTAAGTTACTAGTATACAAAGTTCATTTTACCTAGATATTGTTTACTAGCTGTTGAATGCAATGTACATTAAATCAATCATTGTTACGTACCATACTGATACTGTTAATGGGTGGTTGAAAATGTATGCTAATAGATATTTATTAGTTGAAAAGGTAGAAACATTGCATCTGTAACATTTATATCTCTGCAAAATAGCACAAGACTGGATACTAGTTATTATGTGATAAAGTAACAGGTGTGCAAAGCTAGGAAAAATATGATGGTTATGGTAATTACAGCTGAACTTTGACCCAATTTCTCAGTATAAATAGAGGTAACTTGAGGATAGAAGGAAGTAAGGATACTGTAAGCAACAGTAGTCTTTTTTTTATAAGTTCAACATCTTCCTCTATTGGTATTATACTTAAAGTTTCACTAAGTAGATTGTGCTTCCTCCAAATGTCTGGTTGTCTGCCAGTACCCTTGTGTCTTTAGATAGCTGGCAGTATGCTACGAATTAGATTGTTGGAGATACAAGTGGACCAGTAGATATTCAGTGTATGCCCACAGTAAAATTGATTTAATTTCTTTTTTCACTGGGTGCATTTGAAACAATACATGGTATTATAAGCCTGCATTAAACTATATCTTGACATAAGCTCCTAGATGCCGTGAACTGCATGAACTCAAGTGTTTCTAAATTAGTCATCAGCCCACTATAACCATCCTTGCTGACTAAGTTCTATATTTTCACAGCCTTAACTGAACTCAAAAACAATCAATCAAGCCAGGAGCCGAGATGGGGATTGTTTCACGTGGATGGACTCCAGACTATAGTCTGGCCAAACATTTCTGCCTGCTTTTGCTAGTTATCCCAATCTGTCCATCACTATTTCTTTGATCTGTTAGGTTGAGTTAGTGTTGGTTAGATTGGACTCACTGGATTCTTGGCAATTCAGATGATTTGTGCAATTCAAAACCCAGTTTAGCTTTAATACATAATTCTACAGTTTTCACAATGCGTTGTGCTCAGATTTTGTGGCACCTGACCACTAACTGTTTTTACATTGCAAAGCCCACCTACACATTGTTCCCCATTGATTTAAAACATGTGTTCTCACACAGGGGAGTTGTCATGCTTACACACACTCAGCACAAAGACTTCCCCAAAGGTCTTCTGAGAATTTGTAAAGCTTAGCCGAAAATGAATCTACTGTCAACACTTTTTTCATGTGAAGCCAACATTCTAAGAGGACACATGCCTTTCTTTAAAAAAAAATAACCCAACAAAGAAATTACTACTTAAATCTGAAACCAGAAAAGTTGGTGTCAGTAAGTGTTGCAGCACATTTACTAGTTATTAATGGAGCAACAGTTTTTGTTGTTCTTGTGAGAAACATTTTTTAAGGTGATGCTACAAGTGTTGTCAAACTTCATCTTTATTGTACATAATATGTCCACTGCAGCACAAGATGGTCTGTCACCTTCAGTGTAATTTAAACATGCAGAAAGAATATTGATGCTTTGTAAAAATCTATTTAAAAAACACATCACATTCTAGGCAGATGAATATGATGAGACAGATCCAGATACAGGTGCATGCATTATCAATATTTGTGGTGCTGTCTGATTATGTAGTATCACATCAAAACCTAATTTTGTGATGCTGCCAAGCCCTGACCAAAAGTGTTTCAGTGAGGTGTGAGGCCTGTATTCTCTAAAACTCCAGAACTCTACTGGAGAGATTAAACACAATTTGTCCTAATGTCAGTGATAGTGGTGCAGTGTGCTGTCAAATATTATTGTTTTACAATGTCCCACATATTTAACCAGGTTGAGATAAGGTGACTGCAGAGACTAAAGCACATGATTCAGGTCTGATTAAACCACTAAAGGGGCTTTGTGCCTTGTTTCCATTGACATTTTTCAACCACTTACAACACTAGGCATNCACACACACACACACACACACACACACACACACACACACACACACACACACACACATGAAAGAAAGTGAGCTGGCTAAACATATGTTCCAACCTCTCTCTTAATTATATAGTGATAAGAGATGAATAAGAAACCATTTTATTCTTGTGTAGCAGGATAAGGAAATGTATTTTTGTCTTTACAACTCAAAATGAAACAGATATTTTCTGTTTGTAATAACACCATTTCCTTGAAAAATCAACCATACCAGGTATCCCCAGACCCTCACGAGCTGAATTCACTTGAAATATCACTTCCCTTCATGTCTTAAGAACACTATTGCATAATGCCATTTTTATCAGGCAGTCCTCAACACATGATTTTACTGAAATAGTTCGCCTTACTCTCAGTGCTCCACTCCAGGATGACTCAAGGGGTTTCCTGTTGCTAATGGGAAGTGGATGGCAATTGTGTTTGCGCTATAGCCTCAACACACACACGTCATCATCGTATTGTCACCAGCGCATCACTGAGGTTACACAAGCTGTCTCCGCTCGGGCGGGCCGAGCCCATGATGTCACCCTTAGAGGAATGTGAAAACACTGATTGTGAAAAAGAAACAAGAAGTGATTGTCACTTGTTGCTCATCTGAGGGAAAAAGATTGGGAGATTTTATTATTATTTTTGGAACAATTTTTGTTTTTAGACGTATGAAAGTAAGGAGAGAGTGGAAAAATCTCAAGAATCATGGTTCCAGTTCTTCCAGAGGAGTCTGCTCCTTACTACTTTCCTTCTTTGAGACTGCACTGCAACACTAGCATGAAAATATAGTATGTTTACTGTTATAGTTGGATTCCACTGGATTTGTCATCTGAGAAACACAAATGTCTGAATAAACTCATATGAATACATCAAATATGCTTGATATATTTCAGTTTGGAACAAGGTGGAAGACAGAGAGAACCAACACTAACATACAAGTGGCATGGAAAAAATGCATGAATATTTTTGTTTTTTTCAATTGTCTGTTCTCTTGTTAATGTTCTCAATCACACAATTTCCCAGTGATGGCAGTTGCTTTGATTTATTTTATCAGCAGCGTTAGAAATGTTCTTTTACTTACAGTGCCTTAGAGGATAGCACATGAAAGTGTCATCTAACATTAATCTCCTCTGTA
This sequence comes from Rastrelliger brachysoma, assembly GCA_024605115.1. NCBI lineage: Eukaryota > Metazoa > Chordata > Actinopteri > Scombriformes > Scombridae > Rastrelliger > Rastrelliger brachysoma. Next base: position 879 of record JANJYP010086804.1, on the reverse strand, counting down.
CTGCTTGATGAAAGATAAGCCACAACTGCTGTTCAAAAGGACTGTCTGCTTTTAAAATACCTACACTAAATTATATTCACGAGCCAGCAGATCCTCAGTCCCTCCTCATTCCAGTGACCGAGGACACAAAGTACACCCTCAAGCCAAAATATAACTAGTTGGATCAACATTAAGAACACTTCTACTGTTACACCAGAGCGAGATAGCATAGAGAAAACTTTTATTTGTGACCAATCCCCTCTACAAGTCCCATAACCCCCAACCTCTTTCCAGAGTGTCTGAACCAGTACTGAATTTATCAAAGTGTGCGAACACGAGAGGGAGAGCAGAGCTTAGCGTTTGGAGAAAGCAATTAATTGCAGGATAATACCCCATGTAACAGGATTTCAATGACTGTTAGCGCTGCTCCGCTCCAAAAGTAGATTTATTCTTATAATCCTGTGATGAAAGGGATGGCCAATTATTTCCCAAGCATTGGAACATACTGCCTGAACCAGGGCTAGGCCAGCGGGAGTAAGAGGAAGTGGGAGCAGCAGGAAAAGACAAGAAAGTGTTTGTGTGTACACATACACACTTACTATTCAGCCAGCCACAACAACCTGTCACTCTTCACAAATTACCTAACGCAGAGCTTTTAATGATATGATTGCACTACAACTCACGGGAGAAAGATGAAAGCTGAGTGTTGCTCTATTAACTGCAGACTCCGTGGCTGCTGAAAATTAGGCCCCACGTTTCTTGGCGTTTCATCAGTTTTGGAAGACGTTGAAAATGTGGGTTAACATTCATGAAGTTTGCGTTTGAGTTTTAACGGCAGAATGTCATCATAAAGGCATACACATGATGTTATTGAAACAGGCACTAAAATCTTTCAAAGGA
>JANJYP010086778.1:0-13786 GCA_024605115.1 Rastrelliger brachysoma | reverse complement strand
CTACTTTTTGACAAACGGCATTTCCAATCAGCAGTGACACTCCTTGAGAGACTGTAATCAAGTATTTAAATGTTTATTATTTTCAGCTCAGTGTTACATCAGTCACATATAAAACACATCAGCATCTGGACATGGTTACAGAAAGATTGATTACGAGGGGAATACTCTCTAAAAAAATGTTATTTGTTTGTATGTTGTGCTGACAATGCTTCCCTATAGAGACACAACCTTTGCATTGTAAGCTGTTCATTATGTCTCAACTGCTGCAAAATTGTACCTTTTGTCACTTCTAGTGTTGCAAAATTCTGTGAATTTTCAAACTTGGAAACTTCACATGGGAATTTATGGTAATTTATAGGAATTAATAAGAATAACAGGAATTAAAGGGAATAAACTGGAAATTTACTAAACTGAAGGTAGGTCTTAATAGGTAACTTAAACATAGCTGGGGAAAATATTTTAGCATAATCCTGACTAAAACAACCAGATATCATGCAAGTGCAGTTGAATATCTATAATATCACATGCACACATAGCACACTTTTTACTGCAGGTCTATTGAGACCATGCNCATAGCTGGGGAAAATATTTTAGCATAATCCTGACTAAAACAGCCAGATATCATGCAAGTGCAGTTGAATATCTATAATATCACATGCACACATAGCACACTTTTTACTGCAGGTCTATTGAGACCATGTCCCTCATATGCACTGTGCATTTCTCCATCACATGCACAGATGCTTCCTAGAAGCCTGGACCACACTTTTGAGCCTAGAACACACGACTATTGAAGCCACCCATTTGAGCCTGAGCCTGTGAGTTTTGATGACATTATATGGTAATATATTTAGGACTACAACAATGAATTGATAAAAATCAATTATCAAAAGTGTTGGCAACAAATTTTGTTATGGATTTGTTGTGTCATGTGATTAACGTGTCACTTGCCATGTTGCGGAGTGGTTTACTTCACCTGCAGACGTAGCTGAAAGGAGCAGCTGTCATGGCAGAGGTGGAGAAAACAATCTGATCCTAATCTTATAAAAAGTTGGAGTACTTAAACATAAAAGTAGAGAGCACATGCAGCATCTTAATGGGGAGGTGCATGCTGAAAAGACAGTTGTTTTTTCTAACAAATAATGTCACCTTGTGGATCATAAACATTTTTGCAGTGGACACCCTCATATGGTTTGTGACTTATCAGCTTCAACCTGCTGTTTCCAATTTCGAATATTTCCAAAAAATCCCCAGCTTCACTTCACTTGGAACCAGAAACTTTCGGAAATTTTCCACTCCATTTGCAAACCTAGTCACTTGCTATTTCAACAACCTGCTGTATTGACATGTTTAATATTCCAGCATTCTACAGAGCCCTATTATAGTGAGGCCTTGTTTTAAATGGGTTCAGTATGTTAGCATGTTTTATTCTGTTTTCATAAAAGGCAAATATGAGGCATTTTTCATGGTTGTCTATACCTTGGGGAATTTGAACAAATGGAATAAAGATCATAAGGATGCAGTTAATTAAAATGGTTTTTGTCTTCTTTTTTTTAATTTCAAAGATATAGTGGAGCTTTTAGCTCCCACGCGCATCATAGGTTGTGTGTTTTAAATAAACAGATGAAGCAACAACAGAGCAAATGCTTTCGTGTAAGTAAATGTCCCTCTCTCCCTTGGTGGATGAATGCCTGAGGGCAGGCTGGCTAAATAGATGTGAGCTTGTCCTATTGGAGTGACATTAAATTAAATGAGAGAGGAGTCTAGCCTGGGGATTTTGGGGGAGAAGTAGGGCTGACTGGTTACCCCATGGATTTGGCCATTAATGAGAAAACCCATATTGAACCTTTCAGATGACTGTCTGGTGTTGACTTAAAGATGGAGAGCAGCAATAACAGCCCAGGCAGCTCCCTCTGCCCCAATGCTAATGGCAATTAGATGGACAACATTTATTTTAGATGTTCTCTTCGTCTGTACCCCAAAAAGAATAGAGGATAAAAAAGAATGAAGGATATATGGAGCTTCTGTTGGAGTGTGTGATCTCTATTTATGAGTGTTAGTGGAAAGAGAGAAAGAGAACCTCAAACTATGACCCGTTCACTCGCACGTTTGTTCCCTTTGTTCTGCGCTTGTTGGCAATATTGTTCATCAAACATGCGTGTATTGTAATGATAACAGTCAGTGGTCTGAAGAGTGTATGCGCAAGCGAGAGCCAGGGTGTACATTTCTGTGTATGTTGTTAAGAATGAAGTGCGGGTGGATGTTTCATGTGGCTGATAGACAACAGGGCTAAAGATGAAAGAAGCAGCTTCATAAATAAGGCAGGGCCATAGTGCCGGATATTGACTGAGGACATGCCGGTGTACTTTGAAATTCATTTCTTTTTTTTCCCCCCTTCTCTTCTTTAAGGCGAAGCAGCCTTGCTCCCTGTGTGTGTGCTGAGATGTATATTTCAGAGACGTCTAGACATGTCTTTCATTCTGAGAAGGGGTCCCTCCATGGAGGCAAATGGAGTGGTAGGCTAGAAGAGATGGCAAGTTACATTTGTGTGTGTGTGTGTGTGTGTGTGTATGCTTGAGTGAGTGAGTGTGTGACAAGAGCCAGAGGAGAGGCTGAGGCTGTCGTGGAAACTCAGTCGAGGGATGTTCACTCTGTCTGGCTGTGATCCGCTGTGCTTTGGTCACACACAAACAGATACCCACTGTGATTGTACACATGCCCTGGATGCATTATTGAGAATGGCAGGCAGAGGACACAGCATACTAGACAAAGAGACAGACGGGAAGGAAAGCCAAGTTGTTCTTTGTACCTTTATCTCAGTTCAAAGATGAAATCGTAATGCAGAATGACGATATATGACTTTCACAACAATGGTCAAATCTTGACAGTTTCCCTGAGTGAATTGTTTACAGCTTTACATTCTCACTGTGTAATACACTGGGTGCTGCAGTAGGAGTACCATGTAACTCATTAGGGCTTGTGGCCCACAGGCCAGAGCGATGCTGTGTGGGTTTTAGTGTCATGGGCCAAAATGGTCCCTCCTGCGGCACACAAACAATCAATACAATGCTTTGATCAGCACTCCACATCAGCTACCCACATAAGCAACACCACACTAAATGACACACAAGACACCCACATGCACACATGTGCATACAAACTAATTCCTTCAATTGTTTTTTATTCACTCGTTATTCACTCGCTCATGAGAACGTGCATAATTTCACAAATGATTCACACAGAAGAGAAGCATGCATAAGTGGAGTGCAGCAGACAGAGTGCTGCCACATGGTGGAATCAAACACTACATATTAGAGCTGCAGTGCATGTGCAAATATGTAGACAGAGACACTGCATGATGGAAAGACAAAGATGGAGTAAGAGATGCAAGAGGAAGAAAGCTAAAGTATGCAAAACAACAAAGAATCTCAAAGAGAAATACTAATACTAATGAAGACAAAGATGTGAGACTAACTTGTCCTGCAGCTGGTGGAGCTTGTCCTCTTTCTCCTGGAGTTGGCCTCGCAGGGCTTTGTTAGCTGCCACTTGCCTTGTGACTTCTGTACTTGCACTCTGGGGGGAGGGCACATGGTGTGTGTGTTTGTTAATGTGTTTGAGCGTGTGCAATAGGGGGTGGGGTGAATTTTCACGACACAGCTGATGACAGGTCAGGCACAGCATGCCTCCTCATTATAGTTACAGCGGGAGGGTGCAAGGTGCTAAAAGAGGTTAAGAGGAAAACTGTATTTTTCAGAGTGGATGAGATAAGGGGAGTAATTAGGAAAAATAACAATTTCTAGACCTTTACCACTTAATATATTTTAAGATTGAAGACTGTGTATAAAACATTGAATATATTTACCAACCAATTAAAAAAATGTAGCTGTACAAATTTTGTTATTATTAATAAAATTACAACATTTTAAATCTCTATAAATAGCTATTGATTTTCTCTTATAAATTTACATTATGACAAGAAAATAGAAATTTCACAATTTAACTACTGTTTAACCAGAAATGTTCTGTACACTAGAATTTTTTTATGCTTTTATCACATTTAAACTAGAGACACTTATGAGATCTTTGTAAACCACACCACTTTTGTGCTTTACTCTTTTCTTCAGGAGTAACAGAGACATACGGCTTATGACGACAGCTGGGCTTCTGATCATGAGATTGATGGATATTTGAATGTACACGTACACTTTGGTTTAAAGGGTCCTGTGGCTCTTGTGGGAACTGTATCAGTACAAGATTTTGACAATGCACTCACTCAGTGCATGCACCCCCACAGTGCCTCCCTCGCCTCTCCCTTTTGCTGTCACCTGACATGACTTCTTCGGCTGTGTGTAACGACAGCAGCAATCTGTTCGGTGACACTGATGAGCTGGCTGTGGAGAGGGTGATAATACTGTGGTACCACTCACACCTCATTCCCTATGATGTAGGGCACGTCTCTACTGTTATTCCTCATTTCTCATCTTTCTGACAGGTACCCCGTAATAAGATCAAATGCTAAGAAATGCTAATTCATGTCGAAATCACATGCAATTTCAGGTGATGTTAAGTGTAAATTGAAAGGCTCAAGAATGTTGTTTTTTTTTCTAACGCTACATGATTTGAGAGTAAAACCTTGACAGTTTCTTTCAGAGTTTCGAAACTCCTCAAGGACTGAGAGCTTTTCAAACCAGTGAGATTTTAAAGTGACTCAGAAATATTGATGTTTGATATAAAACCAAGGAATTTTTTTTTCTTAACTACAAAACTCAAATGCATGTGAATAAAAAAGCTGGTACACAGTTTGGTGTAACATGAGTCAAATCAAAAAAGTAATTCTAAATGAACTGTGCAGCATTCATGAACAATATTTTCTTACTTTTATCCATATTCTGGTGTAGCTCTGTAATGTGCAATAAACATTCACAGCCAAATAGCATTAATGCTCTCAAAATTACCCTTGTTATTCATGGAATTATCCACTTAAGCTTCATAGTGCACAAAATTGGAAATGAACACAATCCTTAATACCATCATCCTATTAAGTGATTTATCTCATAAGGCGTGCACAATAAGACAAAGCATGAGGCCATTTCATTAACTACAGAGCTCTACTTGTAATGTACAACCACTAACCTTAAGTTTGACCTGAAGTTGTTTGACTTCATTCTCCAGGGCCTGGGGGGCAGGGTTAGCTGGGGAGGGCATGGTCCTGCCCTGGCAGGAGCCTTCAGCATGTACAGGTGCTGTTGGTGCATTTTGTTGAGGGAACGTTATCTTCCTCCACTGTTCCAACTCCATCTCCAGAACCTTTTTTTGCTGCTCCACACCAGCCATGTCAGAGGTCAGCTTCTGCAGATTGAGCGACAGACAGAATTGGTGGACGAGGCTACTACTGACACTACAACTAATAACAAAAGTTATGTTTACTGGTTGCCAAACGAAAGGAACCTATATATCTATTATGAAATGGTGAGAGTTGGTGTGCTAGGATAGTCCGGTGGTTAGACCACATGCCACGTATACAGAACTCTGCAGCCGACCGCGGTTTGAATCCCAGCCGGTGCGGTCATTTCCTGCGTGTTTCACCCTCTCTCTCTCCCATGATTTCCTGTCTGATTATTTTCAAATAAAGGTGTCTGTGCCACAAAATCTTAAAAAAAAAAACAAAGAAATGGTGCGAGTTAAAAAATAATAAGAGATATGATACATTACTACAGAGAAGTTTAATTCAAACGAAAAACCCACCTTTCTCAGCCTTAAGTTGTAAGAAAATAAATCCTCCAAGTAACACACAAATTACTTTAAATTCATATTTCATGAATATGATAAAGGCAGATACAAAGTAATCACAATATGTCTGAAATACTGTATGCTTTACCCACTGGAGAGCTGTGCTCTGCTTTAATATCCCGTCTGTGATAAGAATCTTTTTTTATGCTAATTAGGAGACAGATGATGCTGTTGCCCAGTAAATAGGGCCTAATTCTCACTGTGACTGGCATGCATAATAAAGCCATCCTACAGAATCAGAGAGCACTTTGGGACAGAGGGAGTTCAGCATTTGGTAAGCAGTTTGGTTTTAGAGTGATGAACGATAATGGCACTAGCTGATCATGTACAATACAGTCTATCAACAACTCTAAACAAAAGCATCTGAAGTGAGCACTTTTAACCAGGTCAAAAAAGATCACTGCCTGCTCATTAAGAAAATACAGCGTATTTCTATTTAGGTTTAGTTCAATACTGCAATAACTGATCTAGTGTCATAAAAATCAAGAATGTTTAATGGCACAGACATGATACATGAAGAGGTATGCTGCACACATGGAGTAAATGCTGGAAAACACACACACACACACACACACACACACACACACACACACACACACACACACACACATAAACAAGTGAAACCGCAGATTCCCAGTGGGTTGCTCTCTGCTCTGCATACATGGAGGTTATTGATATCTGGTTGCTGGCTGACACCTTTTAATAGAATCCCTCTTGTTTTAGGTTTCCTCTGCTCTGTTGAAGACACACAAGCCATATCCCAGGGGAGGGAAGGAGGGAGGGAAGGGTAGGAGTGATGGAGTGAGAGCAAGGTGTAGAGAATGAATGAAGTGGGGCTATGGATGCAGTGGCAGTGCTACACGAATTAAGTGTGGCATTGATGACACTTCCTGTAAGACAGGCTTTGATTTCACAGGCCATTTTCAGCCCTGGTGAGAGCTGACACTGACATAGACTGATGAACTGGTGGTCCATTAGGCTAGAAGAGAGGACACCTCTCTTCCTTCTATCCAAGTAGTGGTCACACTGATGTTGTTCCAAGTGATACTAAATCATTAGCAGGATAAATAAGGAAAAGGAAACCGACGCTACTGAAATAGCTACACACACAAGACCATATTAATGTCACACATGTAAGTAAGAACCAATGTGAATTAGTTTTCATAAATAAACTTGGGAAAAGATGTGAAACATCTTACTCAACCAGTTTCTCTATCACTTTGCATTCATCCCATCTGGCAAACTTTTTATGTGATATGTGGTGCAGCTATCATTAAAATTTAAATTATGTCTGGAGCTTTTTCATTCAGTTAATGTCTGTTGCACTCCCTAATCCTGTGATAATCCCAGCCCCTTACATGAAAGAGGAGGGAAGGACACTCCATACTTAAAAGAGATGAGGCTGGTAAAATGTGGGCGATGTCACAGTACAAACAGGGTTGCAAGAACTGAGTGAGGTAATCCAAGCAACTAAATGATCCTGTATTTGGATGATACGCATGACTAGCACATTTTGTCAGAGGCTAGGCTTGGTAGGAATAGAGGGGGGATGTTTCACCTGACATCTGCGTTTTTTAAGCTTCTTATGGAACCTTAAGAAATAGTTTCACTTTATTACAACTTGGATCTTATTTTTGTAATTTTAGCCATCATTCCTTTTAGTAACTGTACTGTACTCAGACTGTATTAATGTTAAATGCTGAGATTTCGGAATGTGTCAATATCAATAAAAAGAAGATGACAGTGCAAGAAAAACAGATGGACAGATAATGAAACTCAAAAAAAGCTGGATAGTAAAATAATTACAGACTGCACCTTCTGTAGTTTTGGGTCTACACAGGTTTACAGTTCAATGAGGGGTATATCAACATTTTCAGAGTACTCACATGTTTATGGAAGTCCTAGGAGGCAAGTGGGAAGAAAAATATGATTATCCATTTTCTAAGTCTGATCTAACTTGTTTTCTGTATTCATGACTTATGAACAGCTGATAAAAAAAGGTTTTAGCAGGATATCTATCTTAATTCCTTACTTTCCCCCCCCAATTAGACACAGGTGGCGAAAAAGTTATGGTTGATTAAAAAAAAAAAGTTTTGTAAGGTGATTTTTTTTTTNAAAAAAGGTTTTAGCAGGATATCTATCTTAATTCCTTACTTTTCCCCCCCAATTAGACACAGGTGGCGAAAATGTTATGGTTGATTAAAAAAAAAAAGTTTTGTAAGGTGATTTTTTTTTTCAGTGTTTGTTGTTGTGATATTCATTTTGGCCACAAGAGGCTGAAGTGCACCATTAGACTAGATCTTGTTGCCCTCTCTTAATATTCCAGAGGGAACTTCGACTTGTAGGCACAACAATTCTATCCTAGAGGTGTAAGGCATGTAGGTGAAGGAGGAGACCATGTAAGGTTCATAGGTATAGCTTATTTAACCCTTGTATACTACTTTAAATTCTATCCATTCATCCTCTTAAGGACTCATTGAGTCCTTGGAGGGCATAAGGGTTAATAAGTAAAATACTTAAGAAACAGCAATTGTGCCTCTGAATGATGCTGTCTTGTTTCACAGAGGACAAAATGAGACTCATACTGTTGGGGAGAAATTCAAACCCGGTCAACTGTGTGTAAGGTGTTATAAAGTATGATTCAAACTATCCAAGCTTATTGAAGTAGTCATCCAATGTCTAATGTCTGCAGGTGTCCCACACTTTTTTTTTTGTTTGTTTTTTGGTAAAACATCCTACTTTTATGGGGATGAAATGTCCATGTAATCATGACAAATGTTACAGTAAACTGAGGTTAGCAATGCAGGCAACTTAGCATAGGTTGTAGCTGTTGGTTAGACATGAATAACATGTTTTTTTAATTTGCTAACTAGCTGGCTAGTGGTTAACGTCAGTATAGCCAATTAAAATATAAAATATAGTAATACTTTCTCTGAAGCCCACATTTATAGTAGCCTGGGTATACCTATATTTTCTTGCAAGTGATTTCATTTTGCTTTGCAAATCAGTCTGAACACCATGGACCCAATTTTCCCCTCAGCGAGGGAGCCAATCACAGAATGGGTGAGGGGGCAGTAAGACGATGACGACACACAGAAGCAAAAAACATCTCTGTGGAGAGTGAGTGTGCATAAATACCTTCTATCCTCATGTTTATCTTGCACAAATGGCAATAGTCGCTGCATGACATTATTTCTCCGACCCATCGTTTTTTGCCTCATCATATTTCGGTTGCTGTACATAAGTCATCGGGTATGTTTGATATGATTGGCTATAAGCCACATACAGAAGTATTTGATAAGACACTTGTAACGTCCAGTAAATGGCTCTGGGCTTTCGTGAACCACGCCTCAAACACGAAAAAATTGAACTGGTGGTTTCCAGACCGAATCTCAATCTACATTTTCAATTCATCAATTCCAATCATACATCTGGTGTTAGCCAGGTTACATTTATAGTGCATTACAATCCTCATCATCATCAATCACAGTGCATTATGACTACACTCATAATGCTTCATGATGCACTATATCAACAGTTATGAATCTAGCTTATAATGATTTATAGAGCAAGTGTCGTATGAGTGCTCTTGACTGGTTATGAACTACTGGCTAACTGATGGGGCTTATAATACATTATAATTTGATAAGTTTATATTATTAATGCCATGATAGTGTATCTGTTACACAGACACATATAAATATATAAATATAAATCATAATACATTATGAGTGTAGTCATGAGGCATTATGACTGAGTAGTGAGCTTATAATTTTCTATGAATGCACTCATAATGCAATATAGATGTGGTCTTCATAAAAGGTGTTACCCCAAATACTTCTATTTAATCTTATTTATTATATAAAGTAGTGGTTGAAATTAGTATTGCCAAAAAAACATTTTAAAAAGTAACTTTTTTTTCTTGCAAGTACTTTTTCCCCCTGGCAAAACTTTTTTTCATTTGTTTCACAAAAGTAGAAACATATTTTCCTGGCAAATTGTTTTTTTTTTCAGTTGTTCTTAGGTCATAAACGAAGCAGAGAAAACAAACGGGATAAGAGTAAACTTTGGTTTTAATTCATAAAGTTGTTTAAGATTATCCGGCTGGATGACTGCTGGTTAACAATTACTTTGGTGAGTACAATGTTGCTCAAAAAGACATATGTGAGGACATGATGGCGCCGGTAGTCGTGGCTGAATGATTAAAATATCACCACAGTACTGAACATGTGTACCACACTGCCGCTCTATTCTACTCTTATGTTACAAATTTGGGGGCAACAAAGTATTAGTTATTAGATTTTATAAGACATTTAAAACTAATAAAAACAACAATGAATGTGAATAAAAAATAGCAGAAAGAAAAGCAAGGAAAAACAGAAGGAATAGTTAATGATGGAGAGAAGCAAGGGAGAAAGCAACAAAGAAAGGACAGAGTGGCTAAAGGATCAGGAGACAGTGCAACACAAACAAGTTTCTGTGAAACTGCCATGCTACTTCTCACATGATGGCCCCTGTGGAGGCTGTCCTAAGCCAATTACGAGCAGAGAGCTTTAGTTGGAGAGCTGGCCAGGACCGGCTGGAACGAGCCCAAAGTCTATCACCTCTTGCCCTTTCCAGAGAGGGCAACAAGAGCTAGCTTTGGCCAGTCAGTCAGCTCCAACTTTCTCTGGTGGAGTGGCATTAATACTGCAGGAGAGAAGAGGAAACAAACAGGAAGACAACAATTCCCTCTCTGTCCACTCTTTCACACTACAGTGTGTATGTGTGTGTACACGAATGTGTGTGTATGCTCGCCTTTACTGCACTGTCTGAGTCTAAGGTCTCATTGGGCCTTGGTAATCAGATGCCTGGGTGGTAGCACAAGGGCCACTTCCTAGCTAGCAACACTATGAGGGCTGTACTTTGACCTGCGTGTATCCATTATACTATATCTATACTATTCTACACAGCCAGTATACAGACATACACACACAGACAGATACACCTCATCAGGCATACAGTGGGTCTTCTGTAGCTGCCGTGATGTCTGACTTCACCAAAAGATGTCTCCTGCCTTTTGAATTAACGACTGTGTCTGTCTTAGTGTTGGTGTGTGTCCATATGTTAGTGTGTACAAGGAGGCCCTGACAGGAAAGATACTGTTTAGGGGCCAAAGTGTTTGGTGTTTTATTTATAGTCTCTACCAAGTCTAAGAGTTTTCTACCTGGAAGCAGGTACTAAATAACTAAGTGGGTGTGTGGCAGTAGTCTCTATGAAAAACAGTCACCTTGTGTGTGCGTCTGTGCACATGGATGCTCATATTTGGAGAAATGTAACTGCTTGTGACAGATTGTTGTGGAGAACTGGCTTGTTGAAATATTCAGCAGGAGAAGGCAACACTAAAGTCAGAGAGAGAATGAGAGAGAGAGATTCTCCTCCTCTCTCCTGCTCTGTGGCGCTGACCTCCAAAGACAAGGGTGAGCCTGTCAACCACACTTATTAAGCATGATAAGGGCAAAGGACTTGTTGTGGCTACACTCTCAGCCCCAAGTAAATACAAACGGAAGACAAAAATAAAGAGACATCAAAATAAAAAGTTCCATCCCCTCACAGATGGTTTTCCTCTTTACCCATCTCAATGTTTTTCCCAAGTTACCTGTGTGAGCTGCTTGCTGCTGCAGAGTTTCTCAGTGAGGGAGCTGAGCTGCGCCGTGATCTTCTCATTGGCCCTCTGCAGCTCTTTGGCTGAGAGCACAGCATCTTTCCTGGCACTTCGCAGTATGTCAATGTGACGCTGTAGGGACTCTATGCGCTGCTGCAGAGAAGAGGAGGAGCAGTGCTGGGCCTTCATCAGCATCTTCTTCCTCCTCCAACCCCTTTTCTCTCCTCTCGTCCCTCGCTCCCAGGGCTCATGCTGTTTATCGTCTAACAAGAGGAAGTACATGCAGGCACCTCAGAGTTGACAAGTGCAAGGAAAAATTCCAAATCCCTATTTAGAAGCTACTGCTGGGAGTTAACAGGCATATGTGAAAGTGCCTTTGTGTATGCACAAGTGAAAACTGTCATATTTTTAACAATTTGAATGATTTACATTCTCCATTTATAAGTTTTACAAAAAAAAAGAAAAAAAAAAGCTTGTTAACTTCTGAAATACTTGTTTCCGATCAACAGCATGTGCATACATTGAGCGTTCTTCTCCCTTCAATTAATAGTCGATTAGAATGTTGTAGTTTAGCATGGGTGTGAAAAAGGAAAATTTGCACTACCTTGGGCCAGAACATCGGGTGGTTTTCTGTTAGATCTGGCTGCTGATGCATCTGTACCTGGAAACAGTAAACACCTGTGGGACTAAAGGAACAGAAAAGTCAGAGACAGTGATGGAAAGCAGCTGCTTAATGTAACACAACTGGTTGACATGTTGTGCTTCCTGAAACGTGGCTCATAATGACATCATGATCACAGGATGTGCACAGTTTAACGCGACAAGACAAATCACCCTGTGCTTCAATAATTCACCTGAGCATGTACAACCAACTTCAACTTGAGCACTTCTCAGCAAGGATATTACCTCTGACAGATACTTGCAAATGCTGCCTTTGTTCAATCACTGTCTGAAATCCCTGATTCACTCCTACATGACACGTGTGTGCATGAGTGTATAGTCATTTGCACTCATAAGTGCGTATGCATGTGTGTATGTGTGACACCTCCCAAATGCACCATCGTTTGTAGTGACATCAAAGAAGCACCCCCCTCCCCATCCTCTCTGCCAGTTTCCTTTGTATGGGGGTCAGGTAGGATTTGATCAGTGGCAGGTTTGATCACATGGTGCCTTGCAGAAAGGAGAGAGGAGATGAACCCTTTCCTTTGTGACATAGCACGTCGTGAGGGGCCGGGGCTGTCATAGCGATGAACCCAGGAGGAGCTGATGGGCACATTTAGCAAAGCTGGAGTGGGGAAACTAAAGGGGATCTAAGAGAAAGGGCCCTGACAGCTCCCCGGCTTCATGTACAACAACAACCCTCTCTCCCTCCCCACTTTCTACCTTTCTCCCCTCCTCCAGAAAAGAGAAAGACAGAATATGTTTATAGGTCCCCCTCTTTCCTCTCTTCATCTCTCTTCTTGACGGACATATCTCTCTGGGGTTTGGAGCTGCCATGTCCTGCTGTGAAGTGGTTTGATGTGGACAAGAGCGAGGGCTTGGGCCTATCGATTTCATAGTGGTGAGAAGAGATGGAAAAGAAGTAGCACAGTCTTACACACATGGGGAAGCCTTTGTGAATGTAAGAGCAAAGGGAGAGGCCACTCTGAAAAACACATAATGTAGTCTGGATCTAACCATGCAACGAATAGTTACAAGAACTCTCATTACCATCCATATTTTGACTAAAGAATATGTGTCCCCTTTAAAAAACTTTAAACTCATTCCCTGCAACTCTGACAATCACATTTTTAGTATCTTTGGTAAAGAGAAAATTCCTTAAATTACTGTTTAAAGTAATAACAGAATATAAGATAGTCTCATTTTTAATGTCACTAGGGTGACAGTTAATCCATCCTGTTTCTATGGCGATGGTAATGTATCTGTACATAACTGCACATATTGGAATCTGATTTGAATTGTCACAAGTTGAGCTTGCAACCTCAAATCTGTTTTAATACATAAAAAACTGAATTATAAATTAAACATAAAGTACAATTTTTCTACTGTACATATATGGCTTATGTTTCAGTAACTATAGTATGGAATCATTTTTTGAGGATTCAGGAATAGTCTTTATGAAGATCGTACACTACCAAAACCATGGCATTATTAAACAAGTCCAAACCAACTTAAACAAAACCTGTTGCTACCCTCAAACTATTCAAATTGCTGGCTTTTCACATACATCATGAAATGCTGCTTTTGCAGAGGTAGTCTGGGGAAACCGGGAATATACACATTACCCAAGATTTAAAGTCTGACCGTAGATGTTTATTCCTTTTTTAATCAAAAAATAATTAAAGGATGAGG
>JANJYP010086758.1:0-12178 GCA_024605115.1 Rastrelliger brachysoma | reverse complement strand
TTTTTGAGATATTTCACAATAATCAGAAATGTCACCTTGAGGAGGGTGCTTGATTAAAATCCAGGGTGTTAGACATTCATTATCTCTTTAGGATTCATCCCATGGGGACCATGACATCTGAACACAGTTTATTGAAAATCCATCTCAATCACTAAACTGTCACTGAATGCTGCGGCTACTATATTAAAACAAGCTGTTTTCTTTTCTTTTGTGATCGTTTTGTCCATCTGTCTTTCTAAACTATCTTTTTTTAAAAAATCTATAACACCTCCCTGTCCTTTTCTCTTACCCCTCCCTGCAGGCAGAGATAGGCCCCGCTGCCTTAAACCTCACCGACACATCCATGGGATCAAGCAGCAGCAGCCCAGCTGGTAACACAGTCAAACCTCCCACTCCTCCCACTGGCGGTGCCTCCTCTACACCTTCCGCAGCCACACCAGGGAGCCGTCGCCCTCCCTCCCATGCATCTCCTGCCCTTAAGTNGTAACACAGTCAAACCTCCCACTCCTCCCACTGGCGGTGCCTCCTCTACACCTTCCGCAGCCACCCCAGGGAGCCGTCGCCCTCCCTCTCATGCATCTCCTGCCCCTAAGCCCTCATCTAAGGGCTCTCCCGGACGTGGAAAAGGCACCTGGAGAGTGGAAGACCTGGAGGGGGAACTGGAGAGGAAAATAAAGATGTTAGAGAAGGAGCGACAGGCGATGAGGAAGGAGACGCAAGGCCAACATGAAAAGATAAACCAGGGCCTTGATACCATGAACCACCGCGTCACCGAGCTGGAGCACAGTGAGTGTATGGGCGAGAGAGAGGGGGCAGTAAAGTCATGAAGTGGTAGATGAATAGATGAAGGGATGGATGTATGGAGATGAATGCCGGCAGGTAAACAGCTGCATCTGATGAACCTGAGAGCATGGCAAGGGACGGATGAAAATGAAACTTTAATGAATGCTGTGGGCTAACTGGGTCATCATAAACTGTAGATTAAAATAAGATGATTAATGAATGTCACATAGGGCTACAGTATGAGCTAAAAAATATATATAAAAACAGCACATGAATTAAACAGAAATGACCTGAAATCATTTGCAGCTTCTATATATCAATCATAATCATATGAGTTTATGTTAAAGATGCTTATTCTATTGTTTGAAAATGTCACATTGAGTGTATCAAGAACAGGAGATTAAGTTTTTCTCTGATACAGTGAGAAGTAAAAGACCGAAAAGAGGAGTGTGAGAAGTGGATGTCTAAAGTAGTGATACTCAAAATTAGGACAAGGGACCCCCCCAGATTACAGGGTTAAACTTTAGATTANTCCTCATCTAAGGGCTCTCCCGGACGTGGAAAAGGCACCTGGAGAGTGGAAGACCTGGAGGGGGAACTGGAGAGGAAAATAAAGATGTTAGAGAAGGAGCGACAGGCGATGAGGAAGGAGACGCAAGGCCAACATGAAAAGATAAACCAGGGCCTTGATACCATGAACCACCGCGTCACCGAGCTGGAGCACAGTGAGTGTATGGGCGAGAGAGAGGGGGCAGTAAAGTCATGAAGTGGTAGATGAATAGATGAAGGGATGGATGTATGGAGATGAATGCCGGCAGGTAAACAGCTGCATCTGATGAACCTGAGAGCATGGCAAGGGACGGATGAAAATGAAACTTTAATGAATGCTGTGGGCTAACTGGGTCATCATAAACTGTAGATTAAAATAAGATGATTAATGAATGTCACATAGGGCTACAGTATGAGCTAAAAAATATATATAAAAACAGCACATGAATTAAACAGAAATGACCTGAAATCATTTGCAGCTTCTATATATCAATCATAATCATATGAGTTTATGTTAAAGATGCTTATTCTATTGTTTGAAAATGTCACATTGAGTGTATCAAGAACAGGAGATTAAGTTTTTCTCTGATACAGTGAGAAGTAAAAGACCGAAAAGAGGAGTGTGAGAAGTGGATGTCTAAAGTAGTGATACTCAAAATTAGGACAAGGGACCCCCCCAGATTACAGGGCGTCCTTAGAGTGTGGCTATTTTGGTCATGGGTTTCATCAGCATCAGTTTCTGTAATAAACATTTAAAAGGAAAGACATTTTCTGAAGGGGTGGGGGTGAGGGTCCTATTACAAAATCATATCGGTCTTAAGAACTGCTTGTGTCGAGGAGAGATACAGGTGCAAAGAGGAGAGTGTTAAAGCAAAGGAGAAGGAGTTATATATCTTCTTTTTATCTCTGGCACTCTCCAACTCTCTCTACATCTTCTCTGCCATTAAAGCTGTGGCCTCGAGTTTAAGAGGCTGATCTTTACTGTAACTGCACTGCTTGAGTTCTTGCTAAGCCAGTTTGCTATGTGCGTGCACAACTAAGAAAAGAAACACAAGCACTCTTGTATAAATTGGCCATTGAGGGATCGTCCTTCTACATTTATCCATCTTTATCGTCCTCACTCCTCCTCTCCATCTCTAACGTCCGTCTCTTTTATCTGTGTCTCCATAGCGCTGACAGAGCCGTCGTTCCCTGATGGGTTCGTCCTCTCTTTCCCTATGAGAACCAACTACATGTACGGCCTGGTCAGAAAAGAGATAACCGAGATGTACGCTTTCACTGCTTGTGTATGGCTGAAGGCTAAAGAAGGGGGAATTGGGACCCCGTTTTCTTACTCGGTGCCAGGGCAACCCAACGAGCTGGTGCTGCTACAAGGAGTCCACAACCCAGTGGAGCTGCTCATCAATGACAAGGTACATTGGAATATTGTTTCATTTCATTTTTCATCGGTGAAGGTTTGAAATGGATGAAGGAAGTTAACTGAATATATGATGTTGTTTTAGCAATTAATGGCTTCTTCCGGTAAAATTAATTACCATGTTTGTACGCTGTTGGTTTCAGGGAAAAAGAAATCATTAAAAGCTTGTTGTGCTGTTCCAGTTGGTTTCTAATTGCAATTAATTGATTTATATTATTCATGCAAACATACTAATTCTTTCAACAGGCTAACTTTTTCCCTTTCATGTTATATGATTCATGAGAAGACAAACATAGAAAAATGTCACCGTGTGCAATTTATGTTCATGTTAGTATAAAGAGGATTACAGTGCATTTGGTTTGAGGTTGGTTCTCTTGTTGCACTATAACTCGATTGTGAATCGATCTACTCTGCTTCACCTCTTTCTGAGCCTCACAGTGTAATGAGTTACTGGTAAAAAAAACAAACAAAAAAAACAATGTATTCCTTCTGCTACTCACAATATGGATCTAAACCAGATGGTTCCTTTGAACAACACATTAAAATTTTAAAACCACATACACAAAAAAAGAGAGAAGCCAAAAATGACTAAGGGCAGTGATTCACCACAACATAAAATCTATAATCAAATCTCTTGAATAAAGGTGACAATGGGTGTACATGTTTTAATTTTGCATATGTGAAATGATTTTAAGACGTGGAGATGATACAAGCACATACTGTAAACAAGCTGCTGCTGTTGTTTTAGTTAAATCTAATTCAGTTAATACTGTCTGCTAGCTGTGTCTTCTGTGTGTGTGTGTGTGTGTGAGTGTGTATATGTGTGCTGAAAAAGAAAATCTGGTGTTCATACGCAGCACTGACTCACTAATTGTGCATGTAAACACGTTCACTCACAGTGACCACACAACGCTACTCTGATGAATCAGCAGCATAACGGTGTTCACAGGACAGAGGGAAGTCATCAAAGCAGCTGTTTGTTTAAAGATATAACGTCTCTCAACTTTAGCATCTGTTGAATGTTATCAGGAGAGAGAGAGNAGAGAGAGAGAGAGAGAGAGAGAGAGAGAGAGAGAGGCCATGGCTGACTCATATACATCATTATCATGCAACAGATTTGAGTCTATTTTATTGATCAAACCATGCTGAATCAGAGACAGTCTGATGAATATCCCTCCATATCTTTTCATACTGAGTTTGTTTCTGTTGCATTTAGTGAAATGTAATCTGAGCAAGCAGCTGTTTAAATCACACACATACCCTGCTGTGTTTGAACTTATTAACCATATTAAAGGATAAATGAATAAACACTGCTGATTTCTTCCTGTGGAGTTGACATGCAAACAGTTTTGGTTCAATTAATTTCTGCTGTCAGTCTCTCAGCTTCCCAGTAGCTAAGAGATTGACAGACGGCTTCTTCTGTGGACAGAGAGATTGAACGCAGGTCGAATGAGAAGCGAGGAGGCTGCAGAGAGGCGCAGAGTGTGGAAGGCCTGTTGTGCGCACATGAGAATTTATTTTTTTTTGAAAGGAGCAAAAATTATTCTATAGCTAACACATTTATCTGGAGCCTGCCATATTTTAGAATTGAATATATCTTCATTGTCATTGCAAGTATTCAATGAAACTCCATTTGAGTAGTCCAATTGCAGCATAAAAAGAAAATATGATGGAAAATATATACACAAAAAACTAATATACACGCGCACAAATCAAATCACTGCTCACCCATAACAATGACCACATACACATATCCATAAAACTTGAAAACATGTGTCTAAAATATGTTTTTAACCATATTTTTGTCCATTAATTTGGAGAGTAGAGCTTCTAAAGGAGCATAAAAGGAGGGGTGTTTATTTTAATTAGCAAACTGTTCCGCCAGAATGACTGACTCTACCTTTAATGCTGTCTTTTAAAGTACTTTAATATTTAACTAGAGGAGTGAGGGTGTAAATGGCTGAGACAGAGAGGTTGAGACAGGATGTCCAGATTCTGCTTTAATTGACGTCAACACTTGTCTAAACCTGATCTTGGAGAACGATCAGACCTGCCAGATAATTGTGGTCACTTTATCCTCCGATCTGTAGGTGGCCCAGCTGCCATTATCACTCCCACAGGACGAGTGGCAACACATCTGTGTTAGCTGGACCCTGAGGGACGGCGTGTGGAAGGCCTACCAGGGAGGAAAGATGAAAGGGAGGGGAGAGGGTCTGGCTGCCTGGCATCCCATCAAACCCGGCGGCGTCCTCATACTCGGCCAGGAACAGGTGAGATTTACAGAGGGGTGGATGCAGGTCTAGATGAGTGGATGGGTGTGCAGATTAATGGATGGACAGGGGACAGATAGATGGATTAATGGGTAGAAGGATAAATGCATTGATGAAAGAATGGATAGATAAAAAGGATGAGTGATTGGAAAGATCGATGGGTGTGTCATGATAGATGGTAAATGAGCAGGTTAATGGATAGACAAATTGTTATTTCCAAGGACCTATGTCATCTTTTCACAGATGAACAGACAGAAACCGAATGGTGTTTATCCTTACACTGGGGCTGCCTCGCTCTTTCATTAGTGAGACGCACATTACATAACCATTGTGAAATCTGACATTATCCCCTCTCTGTGGTGTCAAAATACCAACCCAAAGCTCATTCAGCAGCCCATTGTCTTTTGGATAAAGGCTAAAAAAAAACAAAAAAAGCTGTGAGAGCCGGGAGTTCAATTCTACAAGATGCTCCAATGATGCAACAAGATTCAATTTAATAGACAGGGCGAGCGAGTACTTTAATCATCACTGCGCCGCATGCATGATGAAGTGCTGCTCTGTTGATGTAATGATCAGATTTTATGGGGAAAATCCAGGGACATCCCCCTCAGACGGGTGTTTTTTGAAGAGGGATAAACATTTTTTTTTTAATCTTATTCAGGGGCGCTCGTCAAAACATAATATTGCTTTGTAAGGATAAAGCTTTACCCTGCATTTTTATCGTTATTTAACCACTGCAGGACTTACTGTACACTGATGATGTAGGGAAAGTTGTAGTTTTGGGGATCAGAGGTAAACTGTTGGTATTAATAATAGAACCTTAAAACATAAAATACACATGAATAAAGCAAATTTGTTCCTCTTCTATGACTACAGAGTTTTTCTATATAGTGTTCCTGCACTAGGATGTAATAAGAATTTACAGCTGGCATCAACAGGTTTGCTGTATCAGGGTAAGGAAAACTTCACCATATTGAAAGATGTAATTGCATTAGATCAGGCAGACTGCATTTGGACGTGGTTAGACTCACATTGTGAACAGATCTCTGCCATCTGCACAGCACTACGGCATCATCACTGCTCAGCTCTGTAAATTGAAAGGTCACCTATCTCTTCCTGCCAGCTAATGCAAGCTCTGCAAAGCTACAAGTAGTAGAAGTAGCTTCCAATACATGAAGTGATTTAGAAATAAATAATGTCCATTCATGACAGGAGTTTCCTTGACCTGAGATGGAACATGTTTGTGTTTGGTTTGCCAGATCCACCTAACTAATTTACATATTGATAACAAGTCACATGAAGGGTACAACTGAGAAAACCACAATGCATTGTCACATAGATTCATTGATCAGATAACATTCTCCTGATTATAGTTTCTATTAGAGAGCCAGAAACTAAATTTAGACCCTATCTCCTGCAGTCAGTGGAGGTTAAGTGCTTGCCTTTCTAAAACAGTTCCTGGAAATGTTTTTTATGGTGAAAAAGGGCTAAAACATAAGCCCATCAACGATTGATCTCTTCTACATTTGCTAGTATTTTGAAACTAAATCCTTTATTTTCCCCCATCTCTTACTCCCTAAGGATACACTGGGCGGCCGCTTTGATGCCTCCCAGGCCCTGGTTGGTGAACTCTCTCAGTTCAACCTGTGGGACCGCGTGTTGAAGCCGGCAGAGGTTGCTTCTCTGGCTGACTGCAGCTCCTCGGTGCTCGGCAACATCGCCCCCTGGACCGATCTCGATGTAGACGTCTATGGCGGTGCCACCAAGGAGTCCTTGGACCCATGTCATGCTGGTCAGAGATCCAACCCATCCAGCCCCAAACAGTGAAGGGAGACTTAGAGAGGTCAGCCAAGGGTGGTGCAATTGTATTAAAGATCAATTTGGTAGCCGATTAAGAAGATATTTAAAGGCGTATCACATCGGGGGTTGCAGTGCATTTGTGTGTTTGGGGAGGGGAAGCTTACTGGTGGACTGAAATATGTGATGGAGCTAAATGTGATGGAGCAACTAAATCGTTAAGAGCAGTGTATCTGTTTTGTTTTTTTGTGTCGGTGTCCATGCTCATGTGTTAACTTCAGCAGTGAGATACAGTAAGTTTAATCACAGAATCACCTCAGTGAAGGCTGCATGGGTGGATCAACTTCTGGCAAAGAATGGGACTAAATCGATGATTGTCTCCGGTAAGACGCCTCTGTTTTAGGTCACAATCTTTTGGACCAGTTAACCATATTGTACATGGTTTTTTCAGGCAGAGAGCTTTGAAGCATTTGTATACAGTAGTAATGAATTGAATCTTAAAATGATACCACTGATCAAAGGCTTTCTTAATGTTACAGCAAAGTGACACAAAGTGCTATCTCTCTTCATCTTGTGTCCAGGTGGTTGTGTTTAATGCTAAAAACTGATTTCTGAGATGTTATTATATTTGTTTTAACACTCAATAAGGAAGAAACTGAATGAATTTTTTTGACCTGTACATGATCCTGTTGAGTAATGACTGTGTATGTTTAAGTTTTATACAGTATACTGCAAACCATGATATTTGGTAAAACAGTGGTCTTATAAATGTGTATTATTGTGTAAAACGTATCTCTGCTAATGTTGCTCTGTGCCAGTCTGCTCCCCCTCGCTGTAGCCTCACATACACACACACACACACACACACACACAAACACATATACACACACACTTCTTACAGATCTGCAAAGCTAAGTTGCACTTGTTCTCATTTGCAACTTGGACTGAACAGCGCTCTTAATCGACCTCTGAAAAAAAAAAAATCACTTGATGTCTAATTAAGCACCGATCAATCAGACGCCCCAAACTGTGACAAAAAACCTCCGGATGAGTTTAGTAAAAACTGTGTTGTACCCTCAAATGTAATCTGTATGAAACGTACGTGTATTTGCATGAGAAAAAAAAGTGTTTTCAGCAAGGTCACATATCCTGTCACTGTCAAAAAAAACAAAAAAAACAAACTCTAAAATGTATAAATTAGAGTGTTTGGTGCCCCCAGGCTGCCTCACACACTCTGAAACACACAGATGTCTTTTCGGTAAATCTGATCCTCACTGAATACTTGATAGGGAGGGATATGCATGAAGTGGACTGATTCCATGGTGACCGTTTTGTACTTGAAGCTGACTCCGCATAAATCAACAAAAAAGCGAGTTCTTTAAACACTAGTACTTCAACACCCAAGGACCAACTCATACAGGATAGTTTTAGACATTATTTGAACCTGGGAGACATAAAAATCAATAAAAGCAAATATAAACCTACATAAATAAATTATTAAACCACATAATGCACTCAGATTGTCTCTAAGTATGATGCTTTTTTTTATCTCTTGTAAGTCTAAGGCTAAAACAGCTGCTAGTAATTTACCTTTTCTGGTTACATAAGAGATAATGCCCTTTTTTTCATATAGGAAAGGTTCAGCAGTTAGGATTTCAAATTCCCAACTGAGTGTTATTTGTTTCTCACTGAATTAATTTAACATTAAGCTAGAGTTATCATAAAGAATAAATACACTCACCGGTCACCTCATTAAGTAAATACACCTGTGCACTCTAGTGTAATCCAAATACAACAACTCTGCTATTCGACTCGACATTTATGAAGCCTACACTTTTTCAGTTTGTGTGAACAGTTCAGAAAGTTTATATTTCTACTTTATGTTTATTATTGATGATGGTACATTATTGAGCATTGTTTCTAGTATTTTGTCTACTCCCTTACAGGACGGGGCAGACTATAATGTATAAATATAGAGTAGAACTACCACTTTTCTGATCATGCAACAATAAGTGAAAATGTACAAGCTTGATAAAAGTTGAATTTAAAGCAGAGTTGTTGTATTAGACTGCACGGGTGTACCTAATGAAGATGATGGTGATTGTATACCAAAATCAGGATGTTGAATCAGGACTAAAGTCAGTGCCATGTGAGCTACAAAGTGCTCCATTTTAACACCATCACAAGAGTGTGGCATCTCAAATAGATAGAGTGCAAAGCCACATTAAAAGTAATTTCAAAATTCTTGCATGAGGAGATCCATGAGTCCAGATTCTTGACCTGCATTAATTGATAAAATGTGAGTGTTTCCCAGATGTTAACTCCCACATGATTTGCCTCAGCTGGGATTTTACAAGTTCAAAATGGACACCACAGGAATAATGTTCATAAGAGGGGGTAGATAAAAGCAGCCACACTGTACTGGATGAGGATTTTATTTCCCACTTTGGTCAACCACACTTAATGTATCCACTCAAAACTGTGCAATGACGTGTACCGTGGTTTAAATGCTGTACTGTAGCAGACATATCGGTACTCCTGTTTGTTTAATACCTCAAGACATCTGCCCCACTTACAATTTGACACTCAGTTGTAAAGTGCCTGCATGGGCTCTAATGCCCCCTAAGTAATGAGTCAAATGTTTTTCATGTTTACTTATTCTATGTCTCTNTCTCTCTCTCTCTCTCTCTCTCTCTCTCTCTCTCTCTCTCTCTCTCTCTCTCTCTCTCTCTCTCTCTCTCTTTCCATCTATCTTGCTTTTGGTTGTTGAAGGCTGTGACAGTGTTTCGCTTGTCCTTATTTGCATCTTCATGGATTCTCTATGATATTGTGAAATAGGTGGATGAAAAATAATAAAATGGCTATGACAACATCTCTGGAGGTGTTCCTTAAAATAATGTATGTGCATGCGTGTATGTGTGTGTGTGTGTGTGTGTGTGTGTGTGTGTGTGTGTGTGTGTGTGTGTGTGAGTGTGTGTGTGTTTTGTTAGCTTTTTGACCTTTTCCAGTCTTAACACCGACCTTGTCAAGACCAGTAGTCCTCATGGGGACCAAAGCTTGTTCCTAATGAGGCAAAATGTCTGAGTTAAGGTTAAGGTTTGAGTTAGGCTGTCCAAAATCAATGAAAGTCAATGCAATGACCTAACACGGATAAGTGTGTGTGTGCGAGTGTGTGTCTCAGTTTATTTCCATCTCATTACACCTGTCAGCTCATCTGGACTACACTCCAACTGAGTAACTTAGTTTGCCATAAAACACACACACATGCAGGTGTTAAGTATAATCTCATTAATTTGTTGTCAGAAAAGATTAGCTGTATCCTTTCCATCAGATAAATGAAGTTGCAGAGGCGAGGATTCAACAGAGACGCAGCAGCGAGTCTGATCTTTGATGCAGATATAATTTAATTTTAACTAAGACAGTTTTGATTCGTGACTACTGATCTGCCCACTCACAGCATCGCTTGGTTTTTTTAGTTCAGCTGAACTGTGATCTGATGCCGCTAACATTTCATAATGTTGTTTACCTTATTTGATCTCGGCTTCCTCTCTAAAACACACACATGCACTCCTCTTTTTCCCTTAAGGTGCATCATATCAGTATTTTCCTCTAAAGCTCATACGATCACACCACCATGACTAGCGTTACTACTGTTAAATAATACAACGGTTACTTTACTCATTAGAGCTCTTTCAAAGTATTTTATTGATCTCTGCAGGGAAATTGACCCTCTGTATTTGATTAACTTCATATTGCCAAACATCAGTGCCTTGCTCACAGGCACTGACAGCAGTATTAACCCTAACACATAGATGTCTTTGATGGTGGGAGGAAACCAGAGCACCTGAAGAAACCCACGCAAACTCCTCAGCAAAGGGACCAAGGATGTTGTATTAAGTCATCAAATCATTAAAGTTTTATTTTTAAAAAAGTTTTATTAAATACATGTAGATCTTTTTAATCTTTATTTTCAGATTATTTTCTAAAAGTCACACTAATCAAGTCATCGTTATCCTGGGATCTTTATCCTGTCATGAATTTGCTAATTTCACCCTGTGTCGCAATCAAGATCACAATCAACAGTTTTTTAAAGAGGTGAAAGAATTCTTGTTATCTATGGCAGGGCAAGTTTCTGATCAGTTATCTTTACTGATTCAAAACATTGCGAGAGTATTTACTTATATAAAAAAAAAAAATCTGTTTTCTTTAAATTAGTTACGTTTCTCTTTTTTTAACCCTAACCTACTTAAGAGGCCCAATTGACACCCCTACACACCCACGTCACCATCACATGTATCTTGTCAATAAATCATGTTAATTCAGTAGCCATGCACCATTATCCAGGTGAGTGCCCACTTGTGGTTCCCTTAATTACATTCAGCGACTACACACTGTCAGGGAACTCCCAATGCAGTTAGGTTTTCTCAAGTCAAAGATCAGGATGGCCAATCAGCGAACAGAGGGAGGGCTGAACGCAGTGGTTGTGCATGTTGTCACCCTTAGATTGAGGCCTGCTGTCAAATATGAACTTTGAGTGCATTATAGTCCCTTGATTGTTAAGATTTAAACCACAAAAATGACAATGCTTGTTACTTACTTCCATTTTGGAGTTATGGTGGCATCTGATTGGAGTTGTACCAGGAAGTGAGTCCTGGTGCATGACATATGTAACAATCAAGCAGTGGCAATTGGTCAAAATTGAAACTATCCCGCCCGCCACAATGCAAATGTTATCTATGGGATGGTCCTCAGACGCTCAAACAATGTGAGAGTGGATGGTTAACCAGGCTAATGCTACACTATAAATTTAAATATTAAGGTGTAATGATCTACGCAGAAATTCTGCAATTTCAATTGATTTTGTGATTTTTATTTGCAGTTAATCAAAGCGAACACACACATTTGTCCTGTCAGAAAATATTGAATGTTGAATGTTCTGACAGTTGAATGTGACAATGAGCAGAGCCACATTTTAATAGAGAGAAAAATAATTATTTTCTCATACAGATTTTTATTTTGTCTTCCTTTTTGGTGAAAATTTTCCACCTACAGTTCCCATGATGCCTTGTTAGTGTCAGTAACATGATTCCTGTTAACATATTGAACAAAGAGCGATGCAGCTGTCTTCTTCTAATCACGTATTACTAGCTGCTTTTTTTTAAAAATCTGTAACATAGCTCGTTTTGACCTCTCGACAAATACCCTACACCATGATATGTGTGTCATTCAAAAAATAATTAAAGGTTAACTACAATGAATAAAGATCCAACAAAACAGCCAAAGAATGACATGAAAATGATGAATGCACCTTGCTTAATTCGAACCTGATTTTTTCATCAATGCATCTATCATTGAATGGGGG
>JANJYP010086730.1:0-14768 GCA_024605115.1 Rastrelliger brachysoma | reverse complement strand
ACATGGGCAGTGTTGTGTCTTGTAATGAAGTACTTTTACACTGCAGTACTGGGTCTGAATACTGTCTTGTTGCTTTCTTCAGCAGGACAGGAGGTTATTTTTAAAGGACGCGTACAGGAAGTGTGTAGCTCTGTATGTGACTTGACGCTGTTGGGAAAAATCACCCGTGGCCAAAAAACTTTGGGAAAAATGGAAAAAGCAACAGGCATGAAGACTTTATCCGCGGATGCGCTGGCGAGATAAGGAACAAACAGCGATGGACCTGCATGTTTTCTCCCTGAGGCGGATTTCCAAATGACAATGGTGTCCATGGAGGAAAAAACGCAGATTTTCTCGCATTTCCATTGAAAGTAAATGGAGAAAGGAGCAAGTCGGGAGTCATGAGCACAGGTTTGTTTCGTGTGGGAGCTAACTTAACTTAGCAAAATCCTTCTCTGCAAGCGTCTGTGTTACTAAATTAAAATGCAAATATACACGTTTGCTACTTTTTAAATTTTGTTTATAGCTGATAAAGTATAAAGTGTCTAATTTGAATCTTGTAAAGGAGGTTTAGCATCCACTCTATTTTTACACAGCCACAGTTAATTATAGTTTTTCTTAATAACAGCTTTGTTTTTGTAAAAGATAAATAAAAGTTTTAGATTTATTTCTTTTAAAAAACGCCGTCCTAGCTTGCAATACAACAAAAAAAAAAAACCCTTTTCCGTTTTGTTATAAGAGCCGCAGTTGCAGCTGGAGGGGGTTAAATCCTTTGTCTTAAAACATCTGTCCTGCTGTTGATGCAGAAACACAAACTCGATAATGAGCTGCAGTGTTAACAAATCATGTGAAACAGTAGCTAAAGTTTTGTCAGAGTGAATTTGATGCACTAAACTTGTGATTTTCATAGTTTTTCTAGTTGTTTCCCCTCTTCAGTTTTTAGCTCCGTTTTACCTGGGGTTGGCTTTTCCACAGTGAAACTATATCAGGCCAAACCCCGTTCAAAAGTTTGTTAATTAATGCTTTTTTTGGTTTTTATTAAGCTTAGACACCCTGACAGGAACTTTAATTTTATCTTTAGTATATTTAGACAAATTCGGCTTATAAAATAAAGAAGTTGCATTTAAATCTAGCAACTTAACAACAATTAAAACTACTAGATTTGCTCTTATTGCTGCCAAGCGCTTGGGAGTAGTTTTAGTAAATAATAGGATGCATCAGCTTTTTTTAATGTTAAACTCTATTTAGCTTAAGCCGAATTAAAAAATACATCTAAATCATGCTTAATTTAATGTTTGAGATGTTTTCCCATCGCGTTTAAAGTTTGCTTTAAGATGGTTTATATTAAATTTGGTTATATTTTAACTGAGTTTGGTTTTGGCAGCACAGGGGAGCAGCAGCGTGTATTTGGAGGGGTGGAGGGAGGGAGGGAGGGGGGGGTGAAGCAGCTTTTTTTTTTTTTTTTGGTTGATGGCCTTTTCGGAAACATCCGCTCTATGACTCCTTTTCTCGTGGTGTCCGCTAGTAGAGCGGAAAATATGGCCTACAATCTCAATTCACAGTTTTTTTTAAATAAGTGTGTGCGCGCGTGTGTGGGTGTGTGTGTGTTGGTTGAATTTCAAAGGGACTCAAAAGTGTGTCATCATTTACAAATATTTACTTTATAGCTGCAGGCAACTATTAAGTTAATATCCTAGTGTTTTAGCAATAGATTCATCATTTTTGAGTCATGTTTCCAGCTCCTTGATGTGGGTAGTTATTGGTTTCTTGAGTCCTCTTTCACAGTAAAACGGATATCTTTTAAATTATGGTTAAAATGAGACATTTGAGGTCATCGTCTTAGACTTTGGGAAACATTTATTAGCATTCGCAGACATTGTATAGACCAAATAACTAATTAATATTTGACAGATTAATTGATGGAGAATGTAAACTTTAACAGCCCTAATTTTATAGTTAAAAATTTAATAGAGAATACATGATGATAATTATAGTCTGACTCATTTCTAAAACACAAATTGTCTGGAATCAGATAGTTTGTATGTATAAAACTACCAATAATAGTCTAATTTATTAATATAAAGTGTATGATTTAGCAATAAACATGAGAGTAGAGAGAGAAAACACAGACATAAGAAGAATATTACAAACAAACAAATCATTTTTTCTATAAGATTTCGCCATGCTAATCATTAGTTGTTAACTATTAAGTTCATTTTCAAGTGTGTTAGTGATAGATTATTCATTTTTGAGTCATGTTCCAGCTCCTTGATACAAATATTTACTTGTTTATTTTGACAGTGAAGTGAAAATCTTAGTGTTGTGGACAAAAACGAGACATTTGAAGTATCATCTTGCCGTTAGGAAACATTTTTCAGTATTTTTTTGACATAGTATAGACTAAACAAATCAATTAATCAAAAAAAAAAAGATACATATGATTAATTGATTAGGAAATTAACTGTTAGCAGCAATAGTTTAGTAGTAGCATAATGTGGGGGGTTAGAGTAGAGAGAGAAAAGGCGTCAAATGCTGCTATAAGAAGGGTATTACACACAATAAAGTAAACATTTCTCTCAGATGTGATGCTCTGCTAGTGTAGTTTAAAAACTTTAGACAAGGAAGGCATCAGTTCAGTTATGAATTTTAAAAGTTTTGCTTTGTTTTTGCTGCAGAAAGTGAGTCTGCGCTCATTTTTCAGCTAAATAATAAATACAAGCAAACAAAAGCAGCAGGAAATAACATGGAACAATGGCTTTATTTTTTTAGTTTTATCATTTTGTCAAAGATTCACACCCTTATTCTGAACCTTGCAACGTCTCACTTGCTCACTCCAACCCCAAGTCCACCCCCTGTGACCCAGAGCGTGACCTTTTGACCTCGAGCCTTAACCGCAGCTTGCAGCTGTCCGTGCTTATATTAGAGGAGGGGAGGATGCATACTGCATGAATCATGTAAGAGGAATCGTGTGTAAACACATTCTATGACTTTCTTATAACTCTCTACTTCTTTTTTTTTCTACGTGCAGGTGTGAAGAAGCCTCCGTTAGCTCCCAAACCTAAACTCCCTTCGACCACCAAGCCCTCTCCCCCACCCATCGCCCCTAAACCAGGTCTGCTCCCCCAGCCGTCCGTCATCTCCCAGCCTTCCCCCGCCACTCTTAAGAGGACAAAACCGGCTGTTGCCCCTAAACCATGCATCCCCAAATCCTCAGCCTCGCCTCCCCCTGTTTCCCCCCCTCCTCCCAAACCCCTCAACCTCTCCCAGGAGCAAGAAGAGGTTTTAGACGACAACCTCTCGCTCCTAAACTCTAAAAATGGGATTTTATCAGCAGCTAATAAACGTGAATCAGACTACATCATCCCCACCTGCTCCTGTGGGCTTCAGGATTGTTCTCAATGCGGGCGCCTCGAAAACGGAAATGTATCTGAAATCGGGGGCGATTTGCACAAAGACCTGCTGCAGAATGGGATTTCTAAAGAAGGATTTGCGGAGAAGTCGGAAAACCGGGAGAAAGGAGCGAGTGTAGAGAAGAACGAAAGTGCGGGGATAAGTAAAAAGCCGAGGGATAAACCCCAAAGACAGAGACACTTGGATCGGGGATTGGGGAGCAAAGATGCACAGGGGAAAGTTTCAGATGCTGTCAAACATCAGGAAAGAAGATCTTCTGCTGCTGCTGAGCCTGATATCACAAAACTTGATCAAACCGAGGCCCCGAATTCGGATTTACAAGACTCTACATCAACGTTGGCCTGTGATGTTGCCGGCAGCATCATTCTCTCCCCGAGCGTCACCCTTCACGAGTTCCCTCCTGCTGAAAACGCTCAGGATGAAAGCGATGAAGGGTCTCCTATAAGTTTACAACCAGATCTGCAGGTCCCCGCCGCCCCCAGTAAGCCCCTCCCTGTCCCTCAGCCGCGAAAACTTAAAAAGCCGACCCTGGTGAGGCAGGACGGGGTGGAAGGCGGCGTCCAGGATCAGGTTGGCGAGGAGCAAAAACGAGAGGCAGGGGAGGTGAGGCGGAGCATAGCTGGTTTGTCTTTTTGCTCAGAGGGCGAGGAGCAGCAAGATGACACGTATGAGAACTCCCCACCCCGAAAAGATTCATGTCAAGGTGTCGATGAACCCGACGCACCCGTCCCACCTCCTCGACAAACCTCCCTCTCGCCTCGCCTCCACAGAACGACCCACATGTTCCCCCCGCTGCACAAAAACACCTCCCACTCTTTAGACCTGCTCTCACAACCCGAGTCCATGAGCTGCGGCAAAGACGACGAGGAGCATCGGGCAGGGGCGGAGGACGAGGAGGAGGAAGACGGGTACGGCGATTTCGAGCGCTACCCCATCACTCACAGCCTGCCCAAGCAGATCAAATTCGGCTGCCACCCTCATAGGAAGGCCCTCTCCGCTGAGGACCAACCATCGGTGAAGGCACCTCCTAGAAAACCTCAAAGACACAGCCTCCCAGCGCCTCCTCCACCCTCCATTTGCCCTCCCGCACCTCCACACGCAAACACCCCAATGAGAGAGCTGCCCGCGCCCCCTCAGGAGAAAACAGCATGGCGTTTCACCCGACCCTGCGTCACCTTCTTCAGCCGGCAGATGCCCACCAGGAGCAGCGTGCCACCAAAGAGCAGAGCCCCGACGCTGGGGGGCAAACAGAGGGCGCAGTCCTTCTCCGCAGCCGATCTGGCGACGAGGGCCGACTCCCAAAAGAGGAGCCTTTCTTTTCGGAAGCTGCTGGAGCTCCGGCTTTCCGTCAAGATGCTGCCAAAGCTCTTAGCCAAAGGAGGGCAGTCCTTGGATTGTACCAGCGTGGAGTCTAACCGGGGGGAGAAAAGCCTGGAGCGGCCCAATAGCTGCATCGGGGAAGTTGATTTTAGCGGAGACGGTGGAGGGGGATCGGTGGAGTATGAGAACGTTCCTCTATACGAAGAGATCCCCGAATATATGAACCTGCCTTTTCACAGCGGGAAGCTCGGCTGGCCGCACGATGGAGAGGATTCAGACATCTATGAAGTGCAGGATCCGTATCACAGATGCCAGGAGGATGAGTACGAGAGGTACGGTACTTTAACTTAAACTTTCAGCTTTTAACTAAGCATTTCTTTTATTACTGTGATGATTGATATGTTGATTTTTGTTAGTAGTTGTCCAGCATTTGTACTTTTTTTTTTTTAAAGGGATTACAGTAGAGAGATAGGAAATGATAGGATCCACATCCCTGAGGCCACCATATCTTATCAGTTCATTATTTTTATGAATCATGATTTGTTCAGTTTGTGAAACAGCAGAAACAGAACAAAGTTTGTTCTGTATAAAACCAAGATAAGAGGCACACTTTCACATTTTTAGTGACTTCAAATGTTTCATATTTTTCTTGGATAAATGACCTCAAATATTAATCAGTCATCAGCTTTTTTCAATAAGCAACTTAAAGATAAATAAACTAATTGTTTAAGTGCTAATCCTGATCATACAGACAGCATCTTTAGTGGAATTACAGCTTATTTTATCACTATTATCAGTTTAACTTTTTTGTTTTATCAATTGCCTAGTTTGTGAATTTCATATTTTATCCAACTAATGGTCTAAAAACACATATAAAAGCAGCAATTACTCACATTTATAGAGTTGGAAATTTTGTATTTTTCTCTGATAAGTGACAATTAGTTTTTAACAATCCACTTCTAAATGAATCAACTAAGCCTTTCAGTACTAATCCTGTCATCCATCTACTTTTTAAAGATGATGCAGATAGCAGAAACATGAGTGTCATTTCCAAAAGTCATAAGAAATCTGTGTTAAACATAAATTATTAATGAATGAAGCAAAGAAAAAAGGAAAACAATGGCATGATTGTGTTTTGAGTGTGAGAAAAGGAGTCTTAAGTTAATATGGGCCCACATCCAGACCTGCTCTTTAACACTTAACCCTGCATTATCACCCTTTTAATTTGCAGTTGACCCGTTACATTACGCTGCAGTATGTGAAGCGTGTGTGAAGGCAGGTTACACACACACATATATACACACACACACACACACACACACACACACACACACACACAGGTGACACGAGCAGTTTGTGTTTACTAGAGTGTGAAAGTCAGCTTTTTTTTTTTTTTTGGAGAGAGTGGCAGTGAATTTGAATAGAGCATTGATGTACAGCAGGTCAGCCTGTTTTCCTGTGGGTTATTTTCAGTGGCCAGGACAGGAAATGTCTGAGAATCGCAGAAACGCCACACAGTTCTTTAGAACAGGGAAAATAAACCTCCAGCAACCACCAACCTCCTCCTCCTCCTCCTCCTCAGCTGCCTACCCTCGCACTGTGTTTAGCCTCTTCTTAACCTCATCACTTTTTTCCTCCTCCTCTTCTTCTTCTTTTGTGAGATCTTTCTGTGTAGTTTCACTCTCATCCCAGCGAGTGAACAAATAATCTTTTAAATGCAACACTTGTGGAAAAGTAGCAAATGTTTGCAGAAGGCTTCACACACACATGAAACTGTGTTATTAAAATAAACTCATTGAGATATGAATGGACAATAAAAAGAGGATGTTTAATACATAAACCACTGAATTACATTATACCTAGAAAAGATATANTGAAACTGTGTTATTAAAATAAACTCATTGAGATATGAATGGGCAATAAAAAGAGGATGTTTAATACATAAACCACTGAATTACATTATACCTAGAAAAGATATGCACAGTCAAACCAATGTTAATAAATTACTATAAAACCTCCAGATAACTAACAAAATCTATTTAGTTGTTTCTTGGCAACATTGCATTAAACCTTAGCAATATTTTGTCACACATTATAAAGAAAGTCAGTCAGATTCACCTCTTTTTTTTTTTTTTTTTTGCATATGGCTGTAACACAAAGTTTCATTATCAGTTATTTGACTTTTTAAACGTTACTTAGTGTATAAAATTTTGAAAAATACTGTAAAAATGCAACATAGAATAGAATATGAATAGTTTGTCAAACATTATGGAGGAAATAAGTTTAAATTCACCTCCTTTACTGAAGATAACAATGACAGGTAGCTTTTTTAAACATTACATAGTAGTAAAAATACAACTTTATTGTAAAACAAGTGCATAAATACAACATTTGACTTATTATCACCTTTATAAAGTTGTTAGAGCTAACATGTGAGGAAGCATGGGTTGCCTATTTACGCATCCAGCAGACATGAAGCTACATTATCATTCATTCTGAGTCATGTTTCTGGCTTCTTAACAAGTAAAAATCCAATATTTTAATATCTCTTTCCTACTTTCGAGTGTCTGTTTTTCACCGTTTAAGTGCTTAGACTGAAACAGAACAGTATATTTGAAGCTGAAACACTTTACAAAACTGCAGAGTCGTGCGAATTTTTTGCGGGTTCATCACTTATGATTGACTCTGTTCACATTACACATAGCTACACATAGTTTTTAAAATGGATTAAATCATTAGCGTAAACATCATGATCAGTGCAGCTTTAAGTCTGAACCTACTGCATGTTGCTTGTTATTTTCACTACTACTATTACTACTATTTATATTGGTATTTTATTGCTTTTTATTCTTTCTATTGATGCTCTATCTTTCTATTTTTGCTGCCCAATTCCTGCTGTGATAATGTAAATTTCTCCACCATGTTACTAATAAAGGAATATCTTATCTAACTATATCAGTATATGGAAATCTCTTCAGCTGCTAAAGGCTCCACTACGTTCAACAACTAGCCCCTAACGCTGTCTGCCTGCTGTTTGGAGCTGGGCAGGTGATGGATGTACTGGTTATTTTTGCGCTTTTTTTCCAGTGTAAATGTCACTTTTGAGAATAACAAACAGAACCAGATGAAAGGCACTAAAACACTTTGTAGAGTTGGAAAACTGCAGAGTCAGGGATCCTCTCAGGAGTCATTGCTGTGTTCACAATGACGGTGTACATTTGATCCATTTTTTAGTTTAAATATAATGATCAGCGCCGCTTTAAGAAGCTCAGATATGTTGCATGTTGTTTGATAAATGATAATATATGTCTCTTTAACAGCTAAATGTGTTCACCAGCTAATTGCTAACTCTGCTTGCTGTTTGTTACTGGGCATGTCATGTACAGAGGTTATATTTGTCCTTTTTTTTTTTTTTTTTTAATTCTGAAAATATCCCTTTCGAGTAAACCAAAACTGTTCTGTTGTGAACCTTAAAACCAAAACAACTAGCTTAAATGAACCAAAATGATTAGAGGAGCTGGAAAAAAACAGCAGAGTCAGCGATTGTCACTGCGCTCACAATGACAATGGTCATTTGATGTATTGTTAATTTAAATATAACTTGTTGCATGTTGCTTGATGAATGGAAAAATCAGCTAATGTTCACTTATCGCTAACTTAGTCTGCCTGTTGTTTAGAAGTTGAGCATATCATGTATACTGTTTTTTTTTTTTGTTTTTTTTTTTAATACTAAAATGTCACTTTTGAGCATACCAAAACAATGTTAAAACCAAAACAAGCAGCTTAAATGCACCAAAGTGATTAGAGGAGCTGGAATCATCTGCTACTATTTGATTCACTGTTAATTTAAATATAATTGCAATAATATATATCTCTTTATCAGCTAAATGCTCCACTGTGTCCACTGTGCTTGCTGTTTGGTGCTGGGTATGTCATGTACAGTGCTTATATTTGTCCTTTTTTATACTGAAAATATCTCTTTTGAGTAAACCCAAACTGTTCTATTGTGAGCCTTAAAACCAAAACAACTAGCTTAAATTAAAGAAGCTGGGAAACTGCAGAGTCAGCAATGCTCACAATCACAATGGTCATTTGATGTACTGTTAATTTAAATATAACAAAAATCAGTGCAGCTTTAAAAACTTGTTGCATGTTGCTTGATGAGTGGGAAAATGCAGCTAATCGCTAACTTAGTCTTCCTGTTGTTTGGTGGTTGAGCACGTCATGTACATTGGTTATATTTGTGCTTTTTTATACTAGATATGTCCAAAACTGTGCAGTTGTGATCCTGAAAACCAAAACAACTACCTGAAAGGCACCGAAACGCTTTGTAGAGCAGCTGTGAGAAATCTCCCATAGAGTTGTCACTATTTCATGCACTGTTAATTTAAATATAACAATCAGTGCAGCTTTAACATATTACATGCTGCACGATAAATGACCAAAATAACTAATTATCAGGATTATGAATGAATCAAGCAGTAACTCCGGGCTTAGTTTTTAAGCTTAAGAGGCACCAGCAGTTAAACTCACTCCCTCTCCCAGTCACATTCATGCCATTAAGATTCCATTAAGTCAGTCTGCTCTTGACAGTCGGCCCAGACTCAGAAGCTGTTCCCATGATAGATGGCACGGTTCCTATTTCCTCTGTTTGACGTCCAAGGCAGTGCTACAAGTGATGAGGTCAAGGCCACAACGTTATGCGACGCCGAGGGTTGCAGCGGTGTGAAATGCGCCGTTTAAAAACAATTAAGACTAGCTAACTGTAGCCTGCTTCTTAATTCTGTCTGGTATGCAAAATGTGGTTAGAGGGGTGTTTGTGTGTTAGAGAGAGAGACACACAGAGAGAGAGAGAGAGAGAGAGAAGTGAATCTGTAGTGTTTCCCAGGCATCTGAGCCTGTTAAGTTTATGTAAGTAGCGTCCCAGGCTGTAAACAAGTGGCGCTCTGTGCCTGACCCACAGTGCAGGAATGCTCGACTATAGAGAGAGAAAAGGAGCGTAAGGGAGAAAGACTTTGAGGAGAGGGAGGGAAAAAAAGGGAGGAAGAGTGAGTGTATTGAGTTTTTTTTTTTTTTTTAGTAAAAGAAACTGAAGAGATGTGGAAGGAAAACAAGGAAGTTGAGAAAGTGGGCTACTGCTGATGAGAGAGAAAAAGGAGCTAATATTTATTCTAAGCTAGCATCTCTGTAAGGAACGACATCTGTAAGCTCTACAGCAGCAGGGGTGTCAAACATAGGGGTCGTGGGCCAGAACCGACCCGCTGAGGGACCCAACCCGGCCCATCANAGGGGTGTCAAACATAGGGGTCGTGGGCCAGAACCGACCCGCCGAGGGACCCAACCCAGCCCATCGTATCATTTTTAATATGACGATTACATAAAAATATAAAAGATTTTCACCACATTCTGAAATTTAATGAGTTTTCCTAAAGTGGTCCAACATGCAGAAAAATGCAAAATATTTTAAAATGTTATACTTTTTTAAACTTATATTTTAATAAGATTGTTATAATAATTGTTTATAGCAGTAAAGTAGTTAGTAGTAGTAGTTATGAGGATTTCTTTTTATGATTTCTTGTAGTTCCTCTAGTTCTTGTAATGTTCAGTTTCAATAAAATACATTTATTTAATTGCTTAAATAATTATTATAGGTTTTAGAACATGATATTGTACAAAATAATCTGAAAAAACAGACAAAATATACTTGAAACTGCTCATTTTTCACAGTAAACAGATGTTTTATTAGTAAAGATATATATTTAATTATAATGGTTTTACTGGTTCGGCCCAATTGAGATCAAATTGGTTCCTCTATGTGGTCCTTGAACTAAAATGAGTTAGACACCCCTTCTCTAGAGGCTCTGTTGTTTTCTATTGACACGTTAATTCCTCGTTATCTGACAGTCAAATTCAAAAGAAACAGAAAAAAAAAGATTACAAGAGCAGGATCAAAACATTACTGACACACAAACAGATTGAAGTGCATGTTGCTGCTTGTACCGACCTGGCAGACGCTGCTTTGTTTGTGTGTAAGCACTCAGACAGCGTGTTGTGTCGCTGCCAGCAGCAGATGCAGAAAGGTTGATGGAGACGCAGCGGAGCGGGCTCGTGGGCTCGCGGGGATGTTGAAATACAGGTTTTAAAGCTCTATGGTGAAACACAGGCTTGAAATAAAGTAAGAGTAAGAGATGAAAGGAATGTAGAGGATGTGCTGCAGGCTACTTTTAATATGGTTTGATACTAAGTGGGTGATGTCGCTGATATTGAAATACATCACAATAAGAGTAGTAAACATGTTGCTCATTCTTTAAACTGGGGAAAAAGGCGATACAGGCACACGCAATTATTGCAACATTTTTTATTTATTTATGTTTAAGATTTTTTTGGCACAGACACCTTTATTGTAAAGTTGGCAGACAGGAAATGGGAGAGAGAGAAAAATGCAGAGAAAGCACGCTCTGGCTAGGATTCGAACCGGGGTCCGCCGCTTAAGAGCAATGCTCCATATGGCCTACGCTCTAACCGCTACACCTCTGAGCGAGCCGAATTATCGCAACACTTTTTGTCAAATACCTCGATATTGATATTTTGACAGTATTTTAGAGACGACTATCGGTGCTTTCTTAAGATATTCATGCACTGACATTTTTGATAATTGATCATCAGTAATGTGGATATGATGATTAAGTGGATAAAGGCAGATAAAAGAACAATCTGTTAAGCTCAAAAAATGACATTTTAACTGTAATGCAGCCTTTAAAAGCAGGAAATTATAATATCGCCATTATATTATAATATTCAAAATCTAAGACAATATCAATGCATGACAATCCCCACATTTTTTATTTTTCATTCTTCTCACATATCCTGCATCTGTCCAATACCCTGCAGAAAACTTCAGATGTTAACGTACAAATTCATAAAATTCAGGCTCAATACAGTTGACAGCTTCAAACTCTTTAGCGTTGAATCATACAGAACTCTTCACACAGGTCAAACAGATGCTTCAACACTGAATTTTGTACAATTTAGTAAGTACATTTTGCTTTGATATGATCATATCTTCTTCATTCAGCACCACTAGAAGTCTGCATCGCATCATTAGGGCTGCAACTACCGGTTATTTTCTTTATGAGTTATTATCTGTTGATTATTTTCTCAATAAAACAACTACTTACCGTAATTGGTCTATAAATTGTGAAAAATTGGTGAAAAATTTTGTTCTCTGCTCCCAATGCAGGTATAATTTAGTGGATTCTCTTCTACAGTTGTGTCTATATATACCTGCATTGTGAGCTACAGTCCTTTTACAGATTTAGTTTTTGGGTCTGGCACCTGTTGTTTTTTTTTTTGTTTTGTTTTTTGCTTTATTCCGGATGTGTGTTTTTTTTTCACCACATATCTTGTTTCCTCTGTTTTCCTCAAATGTCTCATTGTGTCCACACAACCCCAAATATATCCACTTTACGGTCATAAAAGATTAAAGAAACCAGACATTACACACATTTCATAATTTTTCTCTAAATACATGAAGTAGTTCTCAAAGTTACTAAAATGAACTTAATTATTATAGCTCCATGTATCATTTAAGTACTTTTTTTTTATTTTCAGGAGGTTTTTTTTAGCTTTAATTTGTATTTTGGGGCATTTTTCGGTGTTTAAAGGTTTGTTTTACTTCGGTTTCCATTGTTCCACACTGGCGGCAGGTTTTCCACCAGACTCCCTGCAACCAACCGCTTCATCTGTCACTCCTCCGCTGTTTGTGATTGTTTCATGTTTTTTGTTTTTTTTTTTACTGTGGATGCAGTGGTTTGTATCTCTCAGCATTTTCTCCTCCCCCTCAAAACCCATCACTGCAGGAGTCATTTTGAGTCACTCAATAGTCACATAGCAAATAATGGATGTTTATTTCCAAGCTTCCTTAATAGAAATAATTGAATTACAGCTGTTGTTAGAAACACAGTGTGATTAATAGTTCCCGTCATAAATTTTCTTCTGAATGAGTCTCGACGCTTAGAGCTGCTGACTCATGTGATTTTGTGTAAATGTTATTGTGCGTTTAGTCTGAGAAGTCCCCTTATTGCACAAAACCTACACATCTTTAATGTTTTATTTACCCAAGGAGCGGAAGTCTTCTCCTCTCCTCTCTCCCTGTTTTTTTCCTCACGGTCACATATTTTGTGTGTTGTGTTGATTGTGTGGCGTCTGAGTGTCTTTTTTTTTTTTTTCTCTTTTGGGTCAAGCAGCGGTTGGCTGAGGCAACACGTCCACTCCGAGGAAGAGGAGATCCACAGCTCGGATGAGGAGGACAACAGCTCCACCTCCAGCAAAGAGAACCTGGACGTGGTCGACAAGCAGGTGATTTACTTGTTATAAAACGAGAGTTGTAGCAGAGTGTTACGTAAGAAACTGACAGAAGAGCATGGGTAAAAATGAAACTGAAACTCTTACTGGTTGCTTTGCTTAGGTTCACCGACACTAAAATGAACAAAAATGTCATTCCTAAAGCATCATTGCTGCAGTATCTCATATCTTAATCCTTTTTAGTAGTGCTGCTGATGATTTTCTCAAGTAATGGAGTAAGTGCGGTCTATAAAAGTGAGAAACTATTGTTGCATTTTCTAAAGTCAGAGTTAATGTTTTCGTATGTATTTTTTGTATCTTAGCAACAGCCTCAAAAGCATAATATGTTCAATTTAAACTTTGGCATTGCGGTATAATTTGTACCTCAAAAAGTATAATTTATACCTCAGAAATGAGGTACAATTTCATTTAAATTAGGGCCTTTTGACCATAATTTCCAAAAAAATATATATGTAAAACCTGTGGAATTAAGTTGGAATGAAGCCGGCCAGAAAGGTCACACGCAGAACTGGATGATGGCTTGTACTTTATACTCTCAATAAACTTTTGACACTATAAACAGGCAAACCAGACTGAGTCACTTTCGGGAAGTTGCACAGTCAATGGGAAGACAGGAGGGTTAACATCATCTACAGTATGATATAATAAATTATGAAATTTGTCACATTTGCACTGCTAAAAACCAGAAAATATGTTGCTTTTGCTTTAAAAAAAATAGGTAAACTGTTAATCAACTACCAAAATAGACTGCTGATTAAATTCTTGATGTAACATTACTCATCATAGTCATTTGATTTTATGTATCTTGTGCATGTAATATAAGCTACATACTGATGACAACATTACTTTTGAGTGTGGTCACCCAATCATACAACATTATAGTAATTAATGAATATAGCAGTTGAAAGTTAATGTAAAAGTTATATCTAAATGATATGTATTTACAGTACAGGTTTAAATTGTTACAGTATATTGTAGTCATTTTAAATTCATAATAAATAAAAAATAAATTAAAATAAATAATAAAAAAATTAATAAATCACTGATTGAAAAAATAATGAAATAAAAATATTTTGAAATAAAAATAAATAACAATATATGTTTTGTTTTACTTTTTATTTTTATTTAAATTGATTTTATTTCCTCTGATCATCTATATTTACTATATTTATATTACAAAGCCGTGGGAGGTCCACACCCAAGAAGAAGTTGGTTGACACTTGAAGCGACTTCTTCTGAAACATTACTCATATCACCGACGTATAAAAGCAGTCAATCATTTACAGAATACAATGGACAGCTCATGTAAATGACGGTGAGCACGCCTGCCGCCAAATGAGTGTGCTGCCTATCAGAAGTGGGTGTGTGTGTGTGTGTGTGTGTGTTGAAAGGGGGGTGGTGAGCAAACACAGAAGGACTACAGGTTCAGGAATAGATCTTTTCCTTTTTTTTTTTTTTCCTCTCTCCGCCGTTCGTCCTTTGTGACCCTCTCCATGATACTGTCAGCACCTGTGTCTGACGCCCCATGAAGCTCCAGGGTATCGCAAAAAAACGCAGACTCCGATAGGACATTTCAGTGGAGGAGGGGGGAGGAGGGGGAGGGTGGTGGTGGTGGTGGTAGGGGCCAAGGCCGGTGTCCAAATTAAGTCAGCTAGAGACCGCCTGCTTCCATTACCATTCCACAACACACACAC
>JANJYP010086727.1:0-22698 GCA_024605115.1 Rastrelliger brachysoma | reverse complement strand
GTTTGGGTCAATATCTTTAAATGCATATTTATAATGTTAACGCAATTCCACAGTCCAAAAAATATATATATGTTCATATTTATATACATTTAATAAAGCAATAGACACCACATAACAATGATATGGTGATATGAGCTGAGGTGTTCATCCCCAATCTTAGTGTGTTTTTATCTGCACACTCCCACGATTTTTACTCAGGGACCCACTCAGAACCAGGTGACACAAAGAGATATGTTTCTTCACTGTTTGATAAGCAATCAGGCTGTGAAGCCAAAGCAAAGCGTTTGATGCTAAATTTCACTTCTCCATTGGCAGTGTTGTATTCACAGGAGCTGCTGTGCAACATAATGTTACATCCAAAAGATGAATCCAGTTTACATTTACTTTCACAACGTTTTAGGCATTTTAGAGCAGCTGCTTCATCACTTGGTTGCAAGCTGGCCTATGGAACAGAGCAGCTCTTGTGTTTAAAGTGTTTGGTCTACTTGATACCATAGACTTACTGTTATTATATACATACATAGTTTTTATATCATTCTTGTAATATTTTGATGACAGATGTGTTCTCTTTTAAGCCCTGTGCAAAGCAGAAGATACATTTGAGAACTGCACCTGTGATGCTATTTGCACATCTCCCTGTACCAGTATGTTTGAATAAAAAGTTCATTTAAAAACTAATCTGAATTCTTGTCAAGTGGTTCACTTTTGTTCTCTCTCCAGCTATGTGATGCTTCCTCTTTAGTAGTTTTGCAGTTCAGGAATGTTCTTGTAGAGGTCAAGTGAATCAGGATTGGAGAAAGCTCCTCTTTGCAGCACCTCCCGACCAGCGATCACTTGTTTCACAGCCACCTCCACCTTCTTACCACTGATGGTGTACTGCAAGTGAAAGTAGAAAAAGTGTCATTTGACACAGAATTGGTTTTTACAGTGCAATAGGATGATCTGACAGGTTTCCTTATATCTGATTGATTTTCATATTTCTCTTACAGGAATGTCTCTGGTCTCCAGCAGCAGGGCAGGTACATGTCGAGCAGACAGAGCTTTCCTAATGGCACCTCTAATCTTTGCGACCAACTCCTGGCTGAAGGGCCTTCCAGGTGCCATCTTTAAAAACAGGATAACTCGCTCTTCTCCATCAGCATTGTACTGAGGAACACAAAGACTGTCTGACACTTCTTCAAACGCCTCCACTGGAGAAAGAAGGGGAAAGGTGAGGTTAGGGCAGTGAAAAGGGTGAGGAAACAAAACATGAATAAGGAAAGCAGTTAAGGAGAGAAGAGGAGGCAAGAGGCAAAGAGTGTAAGGGAGCACAGAGAAGAGGAACAGAGAAGGCAAGAAGAAAAGATTTTGTAAGATATTTTGCTACGTTCTGTTGTTGCTGAAATGTACAAACTTAAAAAGAAAAATGATAGTATGGTAAAATGTCATAACATAAAAGGAATCGTGACTCAATTTAAGCTCACGCTCACTGTTTTCCCTTTGCATCTTTCTCTTACACCCACACCCTGCTCTGCATGTCATTTTAAACGCTCACCAATGTTGTAGATCTCTGAACTGCCAAAACGGACTCCATTAGGGTTCAACGTCCCATCACTGAAAAGCAAACACAAGCTCAACGTTGAAAACCTTTTGTGTTTGTCATAAGGACAAAAACATGCTGCCCATCATTATAATACACAATCCAATAGCATACACAAACTGAAATGTTTAGCTGGATTTACAGCAGCCCCTTCATCCATTCCTGAAATATAAAGACATCTTATACTGGGCTGTAAAGAAGCAAGGTAGCAGGTTAATGGACTGACCTTCTGCCCTGCATGACAATGCCTCCAGTCTTTGGGTTGATTTTACAGTAATCACCATGGGCCCACACACCTAGAGAAAGGGACAGAAAACACAATTTAGTTCAACTCATTTGTCTTGTCAGGGAAATTACTTTTGCACAAAAACTATATTTATAAAAACATACAATAAAAACAAAAAAATGACCAAAAACAGTACATAGAATAAAATAATAAATAAAAAATATCCTCAATGTTTTGATCAAATGCAAGAAAGAGGGTTAAATTCTACGTATGCAGTAATAGTAAAGACACAAAGCACAGGTTTAAAATTTGATAGTATTTTTCATTGGGCCACTGTACATACTCATAACTCTATTTTTGTAATTACTCTGTGTAAGCATACCCTGTATGCAAGAATGCCTACACATATTTACACACTTTGCATATATATTTGTGTACTCACCAGGAAATGTGGAAAAATATGCTTTATGGTATTTGCTCCCATTCTCGTCATTCCAGAAGTGCGTAGGCTGGCAAGGGATTGGCTTCAAGCAGACCAGCTCCCCGCTCTCTGCCCATACAGGCTTACCTATAGCACAAACACACAAATTTCACCAGAATGAAAACAAAGTTAGTAAGTTCAGATACGCCTTACACACACACATACAAGTTTGCACACACCTGTAAACACACTCAGAAAAACAAACCTACACAAATCATCCTTGATTGAAAAAAAATGTCACCTGGTAATGTATCCCACATTCAGTAAACCTGATAGACTTTAGTGTGTGGTTTCACACAACCTCACCTCCTCCCTTAGGATGGTGTTATAGGCTTAGGGATGGACTAAAATAATCCCAAGCTCTTCCTACAAAACTGCCTTTAAATTATCCCTCAATCCACTCTCCTTTGAGGTGGTGGAGACTTGCCAGTGCAGCCTGCAGCAGGGATCGGAAGCTGGGGAATGAGGGACTAAAACCAATGAGAAAAACATAGAGGGCTTTGAAGACTCCCAGCAAGATAAAAATCGCTTTTTTTTGTTTGAGTTTTAATGTAAAAGAAAAATGTTTGTCTAAAGTTGCTGCAGGTGCTTACCCAGAGAAGGCTCAGTGATTACATTTTTTTCTGCACTGGAAAGCGTAACATTCATGCCAACACATACAGGTACAACTAATGTTTTTGCTTTAGCTCCACACACTGACAGTTTGCTTGGGGGCATCTCAGCAGGTTTTTTGTTCTTTAGTGCTTTTGGTTAGTTTTACCCATTAATATTTTCCTAGTCTCTCTTAGGACTCAAAGTGGATACTTTTTTTCACACTTATGAGTCCT
The DNA here is from genome assembly GCA_024605115.1 of Rastrelliger brachysoma. NCBI lineage: Eukaryota > Metazoa > Chordata > Actinopteri > Scombriformes > Scombridae > Rastrelliger > Rastrelliger brachysoma. Next base: position 19,585 of record JANJYP010086727.1, on the reverse strand, counting down.
CCCTTTTGTCAATGTGAGGTGCTCAATAAATTTCTTGATTTGGGCTGAACAGAATGAAAAAACAACTATATTTGATTTCAGGGCAGATCACCCAATATGAACACATACTTAAACACATACACGCTCTTACCATCAATGCCCCACGCTTCCACAGCCATGCCAAGATTTCTTGTTTGGATCTCGCCCCGATACACTGGAACTGTTGGGTTCTGACCCATAAAACATGACACTATGTCAGTGCCGCCTGGTCAGAGACAAAACACAAAGAGAGTGAGATTTAGTTAGTTGATGGTCAGATATGAGACATCTCACTTAAATGAGCCAATTTTTACTACAACAAACAGTTTTTCTCTTACATTTAACTATGTTTATTATCATTGTTATTCAGATGACTTCAGTCAAAAGTGTATAGAAACATGAAATAAGGGTAGAGAGAGCATGCAACACTGACCAAAAGGCAGACCTACAGATGTTGTAGTTTTTAACCAGTGGTCTCCCAAAGCACCTGTTATACAATGCTTTTTAGTCTTTGTTGGCCAAATGCTGCCATATATATTGGACCTGGTGGAGACTACAGTGTACATAAAAAAACTGGAATACATTAGGCTTTCATTTATCCAGAAATACAAAAAAAACCCAACAAAACATCATTTTATTGGATTTGTAAATTGGCGATATTTGCTATTGCTAACACATTAGCTATGGCAATTTTTTAAATGTTGGGTTGCAACATTTTTTTAAAATCATTTTTTAAATTTATGTATTTATTTTTCATTTTATAATGAGTTAAACTGTTTATATAATAACAATTAAGGCTATAAAATAATGAAAATAATAACAAAAATAATGTCCTGGAACTAAAAGTAAAATATTCACATTTCTTGTTGTGCCATAAAAAATATATTCCATTTATAATATAAAACAGAGTAAAGAAAAATACACTTTAGAAGCTGAAACCAACATATATTTTGCAGTTTTGATTGATGAATTACTTCAAAGATGGATGGATTTGTTTTTTCACAACTTGCTGGCAACCAATCTATTATTTGACAACTGGCATTAATAAATTGATATGTTGGGACATTATGCTACCCCCTAGTAACAAAAGAATCATCTTAGTTCTATGGAAATCTGTATGGAATTGTACACAAGTTATAAGTTACAGTACCTGCAGTGTACTGTAATGCAATGTAGGAGTGGACATGCATCAAGCAGGGATAAAATTACATAGCTAAATATCACAGTGACCACTGCACTGCAAAAGTCATGATTAAACTTAGTAACAGTATCATTCTGACATCACGACAGCTTCAGCTGGCAGTGTTAATGCCCTGCTCCACCACCACTGACCTATATAGCAGTTTGGCTCCATTGCAGTAGATTCCTAAAACTGTTATGAACGCAAACACACACATTTCCTGTGCTGCACCATCCATTTGTCTCTTTCTACCTTCCAATCATCTACTATTTCTGACATATTCTATTCATCTCGCTTCCCATTGTTCCATCTCTACCTCCCTGTTCTGTTTCCTCTCTGTATCACAGACTTCATCCATCCATCTTGTTTGCCTCCTCTCAGCTGCTCTCTGCCCTTGTACCGCTCCTTCTTCCTCTCTTCTGGTTTTCTGTTCTTTATACTCTCTCAACATCTCACTTTCTACCAGGTTCTTTATTGAGCTTTAATTGGCTCCCAGGAGGAATAGGAAACTTTGTCTTCTGATTAAACACACACACTTATAGTGGGAAGGCACACAAATATTTTATTATTATACCCACTTTAATGGGTGGGTACAGACACACGCCCACACACATACTCCATCATGTGTGTACTGTGTGTTTTATAGTACACAGAGCAGTAGCATGTCACACTGACCAGATGTTTCTAACAGCACTGACTATTCAGAAGAGTGACAAAAAAAGAGTTTTGAACTACTTGGTTGATATATGTATTTTGTATGCATGTGTTTTCATGTGTGTAGGCGTGAGTGCTTTGAACGTCTTCTGGCACAGTTTAGGGTCAGATAAAGCCACCAAACGAGATGAAAAGGCCAACCTAAGAATATAGTAATGCATTCAAAAAATGATATATGAAAAGAATACACAAGCTAAAACACACTCACAGGAAAACTTGGCAAATTAATGGAAAAAAATCAAAAGAGAGGAGACGACAAGAAAAGGAGCAAAAGGAGAGCAGAGGAGTGACATATGGGCAGTCAGACGGAGGTATATTAGGATGGAGGGAATCCAGCAGTGAAAGTGTTAAAATCCCCCAATGAGGAGCAACGGGGGTCTGACATCCCTGGTGACAGGATTACACACACACACACACACACACACGCACATACACTCACAAGTGAAATACACGATATTTATACATTATGTAAAAATATTCATATTTTAACTCGAGCACATGTTTGTGGACACATTCACAAAAAGACACACAGTCACACAGGGTGAAACCAGCAAAGGGGCCCATCACATATGTCATTATGACCATCAGTCAGTCACATATGCTGTGATAAATCCTAAGAGCACACACACACATGCACAGAGTGTTGACCTTGGGGGTCAAGGTTAGGTCGGTTGGCAGCCAACGAGGTTGCAGCCTGCTGTTGCCCTTGGCGACAAGGAAGAAACACACACACGGACACATAAATGAGCCCAAACTCCCTTACATCCACACTCACACACACAAAACTAATTTTGTAATTCTAAATAATGAATCTTAAAGAGGATATTTCAGTTTAGTAAAACCAGGGTCTAATTTTCTTAAATTTAAATCCCATTTCAATCAATCTATTTCCCAAATGACATTGTAGAGAACTGGTGGCACACTTTTTTTTTTTACCTTGTGACATCAATGTCTGACATTACAATGGAACAAGGCTGTAGACCAGTCAACAGTTTAGTCAGCGTACCTCAGTTTTCTCCTCCAAATAATTCTGGCTACTCTAAAACCAGAGTATCTTCCTTGTGTTTCCTGCAATGTTGTTTGTCTTTTTGGTATTGTTTGAGACATTTCACATTAACAACTTAGACTACCTGCCAAAAGCTCCTGAAATTACTCCTTACACCTTAACGCAATTTAGCTAAAGTAGCTAATGTTAGCCAAGTAGACACCTGTACATACCACCTATGGTGTCTAGTTACTTATTATAAGTAAGCTAGCATTTGCTTTGCTGTGGTCCGAGGTAGCAGGGCGTATTTCCAGAGCATGAAAGGTAACATCCAGCACCAGTCTTGGTTTGGTAAAAATGGCCATAAGCAGTATTTAAGGGCCTCAAACCGGCCTCAACACATACTAATATAAAACCTTGCTCCATCATCATCTGTGGTGATGATGCAAAATGATGATTCACAAGAGTCTGAAATATCAATTTAATGCTTAGTACAGAGTAAACTACTGTGTTCATTATGTAGTGAATAGCTAATGAGTGAATGAGGGAGAGATTCTCACACAGAGTTCATTGTAATAATGAAGACAATAACTAATCCAAGGTGCAGAAGTTGGATTGCCAGCATGGTGTTGTTACAATATTTGTCGATACAAGTAACAGAGAAAACATATTTCTGTAAGTTTTAGACAAAAATCAGCTCTTGCTGCTCTTTTCTCTGTCTGTCTTTCTCCACATTTCCACCTTGTGGATGACATTTCAGTCTACATTTGTGTGTCCATTTCCTTCCACCTATATGTCACGGTGTGTACGTGTGTCTGCATATGTGCAAGTGTGTGTTTGTAATGCGTCAGTCACCCAGGCTGTGCTAAATGTTAAACATTTCAGGACTCACTGAGAGAGACAGGTAGCTTTCTATTACCCTGTCAACATAACAAAGAGCTGAGAGTGCCTGTGTCTGTCTGTGTGGCGGGGCTGTGGGTGGTGAGGGAACTGTACATTTAGAAATGCACAGTTCCCTCACCATCTGCAGCCTACACAATTCATTTTTCAGAATTTTCTTTGAATGCGTCAGACCTTTTGTTTTAGTGCCACAGATTCTTTTTTTATTTTGTTTTGTTTTTTTGGCCTATTTGCGAGAGAACAACACGTCACACTCTAAAAATCATGCCCACCACTGGGGAAACAATCGGCACCATAATATCAAACCAAGAGCTGAAATGCTAACACACTGCTTGCAGCTAGCTAAACACATTCGATTTCAGCATGTTAAAGGATTATTTTAACCTATATCTCTCAGAGAGGAAAAGGTAGTTTAGAGCATATGCTATAACTCATTACATTAACTGACTGATTTTTTCATTTGGCAACTTAAAAACTTATTTCTGGGTTATGTAAGCGATTGGTATTGCATCTCACCAAACAACAACTTTGAGGCATTTTTCTGTTGTTTGCTAGCTGACAGAAGTAACAAGGAGGCACATTCACTCAATACAAAATCAATGGAGAGTGAGGAGAGGAATTTTCTCCTCCAGAGTGGATGGGACTTGATTGAGTTTTATCTCTAGTAACTGTTAATGTAGCAGACACAAAATTTGGCAAACAACCACGTTATTTGTATCTTTAGATGCAACTTATGAGTCTGCATCAGTCACTCACCTGAGATGGAGCCCAGCAGCACGTTACTCTTGATGCACCGGTAGACGTAGTCATAGCTCTGGGGTTTGAGAGGAGAACCAGTAGACAAGATGGTGTGGAGAGACTGGAGGTTGTGTGTTTCCCCTGGTGGAGGAATACAGACAGTTAGAAAACATGAAAAGGAAAAAAGGTGATTCAGAATTGCTTTATATATGTACTGTGTTAGTATATCTCAATAGGAATACTGTGTATCATTAATTCTGATGACATCTAAGTCTCTTTCTGAGTACTGACTGAAATTTTCCTTTGAATAAAGAAATGAAAATTGTCAAGTATCAATGATTGGCATTTTAATTAGCTAAAAGTTTCTGTGTGGCTGCTTGTCTTAAGACAATAGTCAACACTGATTAGTTTGAGAAATTTGCCATATACTGTTTGACAAGAAATTAATTTTTAATCTGGAATCAGCACTGAAACTCAGGAATTATATTATTACCAAATTAGCCAACTCCATTTAGCAATCATTTTCATATAAATTAAGAATCCACACACACAAACAAACACAGTCCAACATAAGTCAGCACCTGTGCACAGCTGGGTATCCATGCACCCCTACATGTTGTGTTAATGCAGTTTGCCACCCTGATGTGACACAGCACACAAGCTCACATATACTACTATACACACACAAACACACACAGTTTTAGTCATCCCCAAGCCATGCACACACATTCTATACACATGCGCCCAAACCACAAGCCAATAACACCCTGCAAACTAATAAGCTTCTAGCAACCGACCCTCCTCCCATAAGTATACGCAGACAAAAGCACACACACACAGACACACACATACACACACGCACAGTGGGAACTCTTTCTACCCCCCATCATGCCTCCAGGTGTCCAGTCCAAATGTCAGCCCGGGGAAAAGGGCCTCTCCGCTGGGACAGCCAGTGAAGAAGCTCCCCTTACCCGCCCCAGCCCACTGGAGGCATGCTTGCATGCACACATAAGTACTCAAACACACATAGACGCACACACACATCTCCCTCTGTCGTGCTCTTTTTCTCTAATAAGCATCCAAAAACACAGACACTATGCCAAATGGATCAAGTGGATGAAGGGTTGGGGCAGAGAGAGAGAGACAGACGACAGACAGACAGACAGGAAAGAAGGAAAAGGTTTATTTGGAGATTTTGTTTTTTGTGTTTTACTTTCTGCAGAACTGAGAGTGTGTTTAGCTAAGAGACAGACGCATGCACATAGCAAGTGCTATGAATAAAGATTTGTGGTGATTGTAACAGCACATTTGGAATTGAGATTCACAGAATTATTCAGTAAGTATTGGTTATAAGCATTAAATTTAAGGAATAAAATATGAGAGTAGGTAGGGGGGGGAAGGAAAAGGGAAAGGAAGGAATAATAAGCTTTTAAATATAGTGTGCACCTCTGCAAAAGAGCACAGCAAACCTAAAATAATGTTACTTTCACTTCTAAAGTTTCTTTCTCTCACAAATAGCAAAGAGAGAACAGCTTGTATGACAGTTAGCAAGAAAGCTAATAAGCACTGATTATGTGTAGAGACCCTCTTTCTATCTCTAGAGAGCAGTGACACTAAAAGCAATTATTTGGCCCTATCCATGACTCATGTGAATTATCATAACAGCACTTTTATTCATTTGATTCAGTGTCAAACACCAGAGCACAGGCCAAACTGTTGGTTCATGCAGTAAATGGCATAAAAGACATTTAGAGTCAAACAGTAGGACTATTATAATCATTATCATGTCCATCTGCTCTTATTGTTCCAGGTTCCATTCTGAAAGAGTAGATGTGTGTATTAATTTGTGTGTATGTGTGTTGTGAGTATGTTTGTTATTTGTGTGCATCCACGCATGTCTCTGCACGTCTACATGCATACGTATGTCTGTGTCTGTAACTGCAGCTCACCGGGTTTCAGGTTCCTCTCCTGCAGCACTGACAGCCACTTGGCCCCGGTACCAAAGATAGTGATGCTGGGGAAGAGAAAGAGATAAAGGCAGAGGGAGACAAGAAGAAAAACACGGAAATTAATTTGTTTAATGTACCAACATAAAGGATCAGTGAAGCATTCCTTTTCAGCATTTGAAAAAAAAAAAAAAAAAATCCCAAAAGTAGAAGACGTTGTTCATTATTTTCGGAAAAAACACTGTTGCCAACACTGACAGCCAATGCAGAAGCCTCCTACATAGAGAATATGTACTCTTCATTGTGACAGCAAAACAGTTTAAACAACAGAACCAAATTAGCAAACACTATGAATCATACTCTGGGAAACATGAATATTATTTGTTAAGACCAGTGTGTTGGGCAGATGGTCAGACTGACATTTTATTACCATTATTTTAATTAAATTCTTGACTTTATCCATTAAAACTACAAGTTGCAACGTTGCATTAAAATGCTTTACTCATGAAATGTGATGAATATTTAGTGATATTGACTTATTTGACTTGAATTATGACAGACTTGTGTCAAAGCTCAAATGAGTCTGCCACTAAAAGTGAGTTGCTGTTGCTGCAATAATATCTCGTATTTCCACATGAACGCAAACAAAAAATAATCAACTGCTTGAAAACTAAAAATCAAGCCTGTGACTAAGAATTCTTTTTATAGCCCTTTTCATATCTGTCAATTATTTACTCGTTAATGGACTAATTGTTTGGTCTGCAAATCATCTGAAGACTGAAATGCTAATGAAAACACAGTGGAATTACCTACAGGAACTAATAGCATGTGGCACAGTAAAACTTGGAGGAAAATGCTCTGATCTTTTCTCTAACAGAGCTCTCATACAGAGAATGAGCAACAAGGATTCTGCTGTGATCACTAAACCTCCCTTAATAAACATACATGAACATGTGTTCTAAAGGCGGTGTACACCTGTATAAATATAACTGAATGCTACTATTCAGCTAATCGGAAGTAACTAATGAATGAGCCACTGGCGCTGACGCTTGAATGAAGCAGCTGATCCCAGTCAGCTGATGAAAGCGCTCTCCTTTAACTAATGCAATACTCTATTAGTTGCCCTGAATCTATGTATAACAAGGCATAGTATAATACAAAGCATAAAGGGCAACAGTTACTGAATACCCTTTGCCCTTCATTCCATGTGCTCCACTGGAGCTGCTCAGTGGTGGTAGAACTATGTGGCTCCCTGGAGAAGAGTGTGCCACTGTGTAAATGTAAAGCAGGCTGATGATGAAAAAGAGCATGTGTGCTCAGTCAACCCGTCCAGGACAGATAAGGAAAATTAAGAAAAAAATTAAACAAAAACCTGACTGGGAATTGAAATTCAACTGAGCAAACAACAAAAAAAGAGTCGATAATGTTCAGTCTTGCAAGGACAAAATGTCTTCTTTGGAGACCTTCCACAAGGATCTAATTTAAAGGCAATCTATTGATGGGATGTTTGCACGTATTAACATTGGAACCAAATTATTTTGGAAGGTTGTTCTCCTCAGTGTGAATGGAAGTCACCCTGACAGCTGACAACAGTTGAACAACATGTGGAAGGCAAGAAGTGACAAAACGTCACTTCTGTGTCCCCCTACGGATTTAATTTTAAAACAAAAGGCCTTTTAAAGTCTGGCTCTGTGAATGGGATGTGTTTGCGTCTCAGTTGGCATCTTCCTGTCTCTTCAAGTTATTTTTGTTGACATCAAATCAATCAAATTGCCTCCTATCACTATGGTAACCATGTCTGTCAATCAAATATAAAAAAAAGAAACTCTGGGTTGTTTTATGTCCCAGAGACACAAAACAACTGTCTGATGCTTGACTGGTCAATAAGCCGGAATTGGTTTGTGGTGAAAGACGTGAACGTGATTTGCTCCTATAGGTTGAAATCAATTAGTGGTAATAGAGGTTGCTGAATAGAGTGAGTGAAGGGGCTGGTGGGTTACATGAGGTGAAAGGGCACAGGTCTCAAATCGTAATCTTGGAGATGGATTGAAGTGAATGATGTGCACACACACATGCGTGTGCGTACACATACCTCTTGTCACTACCACCTCTGCATGCCTCATCTTGTGTCTCCACTTCACCCACTGAAGAGTCTCATCTTGAAATCCTTTTGACTGTCTTCACTAAAATCTTTGAAGTGAGATTTTCAGAACACTGCTGCTTTATCGGTCTTTTACTTTCCCTACATTTAATCATATTTTTATGCATAATTAAATTTTCTGTTTCTTTTTGGAGACAGACATGCAGTATGGCTCTATCTATGACAACATGAGTCACTTGGTCCACTTGTTCTCAGCTGGATGGATTCATATTCACTACAAATAAAAATGATTCCGAGTGGATGAATCTTAACCCTTCTAACCTTCATCATCAAGTCAAGTTTTCATTTTTCTGTTGAAATTAGATTTTGATTCCATGCTTACTACAATGTTGAACATGGCAAACATTGTACTTACTACACATCAGCATGTTAGCAGGTTGACATTAGCAGTTAGCGCAAACAACACAAACATAATAAAATAAAACCACAGACCAACTGTTTGCTGTGAATGCTGAAGTCCTGACCTAACAGCCTGTGCACTGTTATGGGCTGGGGGCTATACAATCACTGCCCAAAGGTTGATGCACAAAAGTGTCCCAAACACAGCTAAATAATAAGAAAAAATACATTACAGGCTTCTGTACAGCATAGCTTTAAAATCATAACATCAGACACAAAATATATTAGAATATTAAACATTACATTATATCAAATTAATTAAAGAACAAAGTTGTTGATTTATGATTAATAATCCCCATCATTTAGTCCATCAGTTAAACATTCAGTCCATTTAAACAGGTGCCTCTTTTAGTTATTTCCTACTTTTACCCAAGTCTATCTTAAAACCTGCTATGACGTTCTGTTGTGACCCTCATCTTTTCGTTCCAACTTAATGATGAAGAAATGACAATCTGACTCAAAATGACATGAAAAAGATAAATTGGCAGATATGGCTTATACCTGTTCTCCACATTGACTTACAGCCTTGAAATAAGAGTCACCATTCTATCTATCATCTCTGACCCCCCGTCCGCATCTGGATTTGTTCATTGCTTGCTGCCATGGAAACGGTCACTCTATTCTGATTGGAGGCAGGTGGCCAGGTGTGGCTGCTAATTTGGTGCTTAGGATGGAGGGTGGAGGAGAAGCTGTGAGTCTCTGTTTGTAAGATTGTGTGCCTGCGTGTGCAAATGTACGTGTGTGTCCGTTTCAAGGGAGGCATGATACTGGAAGCTACTCAGTCAATAAGAGACACTTGAAACCATTCAGATACAAGAGCACCTTCAAGCAGTTATTACATTAATGTGTTTCTATGCGTGTCGTGATTTAGCAATTGAAGTCCCACTTGTCAGTCCATGTTTGCTAAATGGCTCTTGCACTTGCTCTCCACCCGAGAAGAAGTGAAATATAAAAATGAGCCATTGCTCTCTTCTCAGGTTACTAAAGCTAATAGGAACAGGTTTTGAGGGTAGCAGATTTGAAAATTTAGATGCGACTCATAATTCATCATTTTTGAAAATCAATAAGTGCCATATTTATTAGGGTACCTCTGTATTATTGGCATATAAATATGAGGAATTTTACAGTGTGATTGACAGTGTCCATCTCATACCAGTACTAGTTTCAGTGCTATGAACTGAATTCATTTCCATTTCCTTTGACTGTTGCTTCTCAAATTGGATCCTGGTTCTTAGCACCCTCCCTAATATGCAATCGTTATCTCTCATGTGTTAACTGTGTTACAGTTAAAAGTGATTTTTCCATCAGCACCTCACATTTTCTGGCACCTAGAATTGTGAAGTACTTCCGATTTTGTGCTATCAAGCATTATCAATTCGTGCCAAATTCAAACCTGGCATCAATAATTTAAAAATAAGAGCAAAGGTTGATAAGGCTCAAAAATAATGGTAATGATTTGTAAAATTAAAATGCAAGATTAAGCATTAAACTTTGTATTGATGTTGACTACTGTCTGTTGTTTGCCATATAAGAAAACAGAACAATGGATGTGTTAGTGTTAAACTGTTACACATACATATCTAAAACTGTAACTGGACTGGCAGGTATTCAAATCTGTAACACTGTTTCAGCTCTAAAATAAAGTGACAGAGAATTTTGCTTTTCATTAGCATAACAGAACATTTCTATCGGTACAAGAGTACAGGGGAAATCTTTTCTGACATATCAGCTCAACACATAATGGGAGTGAAGATGGAGAAGATAAGCTCATCCTCAGTGGACACAGGACAGCTCCAGTCACACTCAAACATGGAATTTCTAACATAAATGCTGTAACCCTTTGCTTTTTTTTACCAAGCAATACTGTTGCACCAATGTAAGATTTCACCAATTCCCCTAAGCTGTAAATTTCAAAAAAATCTTCTACAAACCAGTTATATGACACAAGTATAGGAAGTGGTCAGAGCATTTGAAGATTAAGGATATGTAAGACGTAAAAACTACTGGATAGCTAAAAATAAATGAGATGTGTAAATGTGTTATAATCTATTTAAACCAATATGAAGATTGTTGTATAAAACTACAAGTCAATTCCCAATTTCCATGGTTGAAAATGCTATCTTTAAAAAATTACATTTTTTAATTAGTAATTAACCAACTAACCAACAAATTTCAAGGCAACTGGTGGAAGCCTCAATGTAAGTTTAAGACTCTCCAAGGCTCTGACAGATTTAGCCCCAATTAAAATACCCAACCTCAATTCAGAGGATGTAAAAAAATGATGTCAGCCTCTCCCAGAGGGTTTTTCCACATAGCACTGGTATGTGAAAAATGTGTCTGAGGAGGCACCATCAGTACTTAATTGGTTCAAAAATCCTCTCACAGTTTAAAAGGTTCTATCTATCTTTCTGTCATACTGGTAGTCCTCCATTTATTTCCACCATGCAGGTAACTTTGGAAACAGTAGTCTAACCTTGTTCCTCTAATTTACGATTCCCCATTTTATGTCCTTTGGGGCAAACTGGCATAGATGTTGTGAAACAGAAATGAACAGAAGTTCATCACCACAAACTACTGTGTAATGTTTATGATAACTAGCAGGGTAGGAAAGTACTAGCATCTAGCTTTGACCCCTAACTCTACCACCAATTTTACCAATTTTATCATCATGTGAAGATCCAAATATATTTGATAAATCCAAATGGNTGACACTTTTGCTCTTTTAGTCTCTGCTGCTCCCCATTTATGTCAAATTTTTCTCTCCTTTCCTTGCTGAAGGTAATATGACATCTGCTGCACTGAAGATATGTCTGTGGTATCACTGCCTTAAAGGCTCTTACTTTTGCTGACCAGAGTGTTTTGGGGTTTTTTTTTCACAATTTAATCACAAATTGACTGAGTGTACACGTACAGTTACACAATCTCCAGCAGTCTGCTTTAGTAGTTTGGTTACTCAAGGGCACATCAGCTGTTGCTGCTTTGGGTGGTGGAGAATTCCTCACAAACTCCCTCTACCGAAAACTTTCCATCTGCTTTGGGATTTGACAAAGGACAAGATCGATAAAGTGGATTCTGATACATGAGCTGAATTTTAGAAATAAGTGCCCCTCTGGTCATAAATATGTTTTCCATCTTGTTCCCTCAGTTGGACATTTCAGCTTCACTGTGCAGAATAATGTACAGTATGTACAGAGTTTGATGCTACAGGGCAGTTTTTACAGTAATCTGCTGAAAGCACTACTGCTAAATCTTTGACACACCCAGACATTTTATTTGTGCTCACCTTCCCAGTTTAACACATTACAGCATTATCTGTGAATGCGATTGAACATAATCTTTAAACTACAGTAACTCTGGTGCAGTGGTACAGGGCATCCAATGGTAACATTTATGTTTAATACTCTACATAACATATTTCCTTACTAAAGAAAAAAAAAACATGAAGTTGTAATTTTAAGTATTTTTAACAAGGTAATCTAACTTTTTTGTGAAATGTCTTATTCTGCCTCAAAACAGATCTGAACTTTAATATTAGCAGCACCTCAAAGATTTAGCAGTTACAATTTTTTTTTTAAAGATTTATTGTGGCACAGACGCCTTTATTAGACAGTAGCTAGACCGGACACCATGGGAGAGAGAGGGGGTGAGACACGCAGCAAAGGGCGGTAGGGATTTGAACCGGGGTCGGCTGAGTATGAGCAAAGCTCTATGTGGCATGCGCTGTACCCCTACAGCATTGTAGCATGCTGCAGGGACAATTTAAAAATACAAATACTGAGGTTGGATAAAAATAAAAAAGGATGATCGTGTTATAGATGGAGGTCATATTGTGTATGAATTTTAGACACAAATGTCCTTGGACATCTCTTATAGGTTATATAAACGTATTTGAGAGTACTGCAGCTCACACTTTGAACTGTGCTGAGCTTGTGGAGCATTTTTACCTCAGTTATGATTTTCATCTACCAGGGCACCTCATTGCATTTTATCACATAGCTGTCATTTTTTATGAAAATTGCAGGGGAAAAGTTTAAAGTACTATAAAATATGTGCAGAGCAATGCAGGTTATTAACTTGAAAAGAAAGGGAATAGTTATATGTCTTGTACCTGAAACTTTTCCATAATGAGATGTGCATAATTAGGATAAGTGTATAATACATGTGAAATTTGTTTTAAAATCATAAATTGCATTCAGAGGCCATCATGAATATAGCATGGGACAATAAAAAGAAAACTGAGTATGTTGGAGCAGAGATTACATAAATTTTCTTTTGTGACATTTAACCAAAGGACACAATAAGGGATAAAAATGTTTTTAATCTTCTCCATTATATTTGTGCCAATTAATTGCCTGCCTGTACACACATGTTTTTATCCTTGACCCTTTCCTCTATTCTCTCACTGCCTTCAAAAGCCAATAGAAGATCAATACTGGGTTTAACATCTGTTGTTTATTGTGGTGATAATAGTGGTGGTGGGAGACATTTAACAAGACAAAGGATCTGCTGTAAATATTCCCCGTGCTACGTTGGATGTGAACCTACGGTGTGTGAAAATATTTTTCTGAGGTAAAAAGCAAATGGGAGTGGTGCGTATTTATAGTAACTAATTCCCAGGACCGACCTCATCTCCATAAGAGAAACAACTACATTCACAGTTTTTTCTGGGCATGTAAGAAAATGTTATTCAGAGATGAAATCAGGAGACATACGCTCTCTCATCTCAATTTGTGACGTCCACATCACCCATCTTATACTGTAAACAGCCTCTGAACAACATGGCATACTTTAGGTTTTAGCTGCCCTGGTTGTTTTGTAGTTTGACCTGAAGTTTTTGGGTTCCTCCGAATTTACATCAACATCAATCTCAATAATGACAAACTTAAGGGAAAGCTAACCCTGCTGACATGAAACAGTCTGTTCAGCTGAGTAGGACAACATCACTGCACTTTTCAGAATGACAGCGAGGCAGCTCATTTGTGGTAATCACTTGGGAAGTTCTGGGTGCCTTTTGTATATCTGAGCTCTAAGAGTTGTTTTATTTAAATCTGTATGAAACTTACTCTAGAATAGCTTTTTTTTCCCCCTCAAATCTCAAAATAATAATAATAATCTCCCATATAGCTGCTGCCTGGTGGTTTGACATGACAAGTTCTGTTAAGTCTGAAAAAGCCTGTTCCCATTTTTCAGTGTGTTTTGCGTATTTGCCTCCCCTTTCCTCTGTATTTTCTCTTTTTGTCTACTTTCTTTCTGTATACTTTTTTCCAACTCCTCCTCACTCCAATTTTAAATTAGCAGTAATTAATTAGTATGTAAATAATTACATGTTTATTGATTTGAGAGTTAGCAGAAATCTTTATTCATGAGTCTGTTTTTAAGATAAGGATTAAGACCCATCTTATTGTAAATTCTCAGCACTCACACACATTGAGACTGCATTTGACCCACCCTATACACTCGGAGCAGTGGGCAGCTGTACTGAAGCGTTTAGGGACTCTAGTTATTTTTGCCTGTGTCAGCGGTCAGGGTGTAATAACTCATAACATTTATATCTTTGTTGGTGGGAGGTCAGTGGAAATGCAATGCTATGAGAACCATCTTGTGTGCAGGTTGTGGGCGAGTTATCAATTAGGTAAAACTACTTCTCATTCTCTGTCTTTCCATCTCACTCTTTTTCTTTTCATTATCTCATTTTTGTCTGTATTCTCTACCCGCCCCCCGAAAAAAGAGTTTATAGAAAAAGAAAGAAAAACACACTTTCACTGAGAGTACTCTTTTGTAAGCCATACTCCTGCACCACACATAAGCAATAATGTACTGTAAGTTTGGCATTTTCATAATTTTTAGTACTGTCTAATTATGATAAATATTAATGCAACTAATGAAAGGAACCCTTCATAATGAGAGCATGCTTTAAAGAATCTATTTCTATATTTGGTTTCAAATAAAAATCAACATCACAAAAAGCGATAAAACTGTAATAGCACAAATACTGAGTCAATGTCACCAGATTTTGCGTTTGTGTGTTTGTACATGTGTAAATGCTTGTGTGTTAGTGGCTAACTCACCCCAGCTGGTCCGTCAGGTTCCACAATACATTGGGTGTGGGCATTAGTGGTGAACCATCATATAAAACCACTGAAGCTCCCACTGCCAGAGAAGACACTAGCCAATTCCACATCATCCAGCCAGTCTGAGGACAGCAAACACACACACACACACACACACACACACACACACACACACACACACACACACACACACACACACACACACACACACACACACACACACACACACACACACAGAGTGGTCAGTTTATCTGGTAAAAACACTCCTTTCTCATCAACATGAATAAACTGATAGCTAAAAGGAAAACTCCTGCAGAATGCAAATGTTGTATCAGTGACTGATTCTGTTTAACACGCCATGTTTCGCACTATCACTTATTAGTACTAATAATAATAATAATGCTATAAATTATTCAGAGTTTAGCACCATTTGTCAAAGAAAACAATCAATGTGAAGACATTTCCCTGGGCTATGAGGACTTGAGGTAGGTGTTTCAGATAATAAAACTATTAATTAAGACACAAATACAACACAAATATTTTTTTAAATCAAAAAATTAAATTGAAAATAAAAGTAATCTTTAGTTGCAGTCCAGATTCCCACAAATTTAAATACAACAGGGAAATATTCAGTTAGAGTATCACTAAACAGACAACACAAAATATTATAAAAATGTTCTTAATAATCTGAAAACTTCCTAGTATACTTGGGAGAATGCATTTTTAAATCAAGTGGGTGACAACATAGGTGTGTCTTAAACATAAACCACACAACAATTTGTAATATGAATTGTGCTCTCATTGTCTGTAAACACATAAATACCCCCAACACACAGAGGCTGCAGTTTTAATCAGCATAAAATGGTGTTCCTTAGTGTTTCTCATCAAAGGAGCCTTTTAGGAACAACTACAAATTATGCACAGCTATGACCTTCAGTGCTCAATGCTGCTCATTAGACAAGAACTGTGTGTGTGTGTGTGTCCGCAGGCGTGTGTGCGTTTGTGATTGAGCTCCTGGCTACAAAAAATACTCCACAAAATTTTCACATCCAGCTCCCGTTGATAACTGAGATGAGATGGCAAACAAGCAATGGAAAGTTCACCAGGTCTTTGCTACAATGCATTTGTGTTTTTTTATTGTGCGGGTGTTCTGGACCTACCGTGGTGTAGTAAATGATGACATCACTGCTGGTCATATTACCATGGAGAATGTGTTCTTTCAAATGTTGAATGAGCGTGCCCTAAAGAGTGAGACAGAGAGAGTGAGAGAGAATTACTTGTTTTTGTTCATACCTTAGTTCATGACATTGACATCTGTAGCTTGTTGCTTCTGTTTGTTACCTTTTGCTAAACAACATTTTGTCATCCTAACACGGTAAACACATATATACAACACACAGAATTACAAAGATGCCTCTAAATTACAGACTGTGATTCAAATATTATATACTTAAAAATTATAACACTGCGTTTTCTCAGTTGCTTTCTCAGTTTTCTCAGTTGTTGAAAAACCCTGTTTCTTACCACAAGTAGTACACACAGCACACACAAGCACCTCTTTTGACAAGAGAGCAATTTGTGTTAAGTGCCAATCCTCCCACAGTCACCAACCCATCACAGTTGGATAGGTTATTATCACTGGTGGCGAGTATGAACTGTATGAACTGTGTGTTCAGTTTGGTGCCTATGTGTGCATTGCAGTTCACATAAACAGGTGTTCAGTGTGTGTGTGTGTGTGTGTGCCTGTGTGTGTATCATCTCTGGCAGGACTCAGCTGCCGTACCCGTCCTTTGGTGCGTGCCATCTTGCTACTGACAGCATGTTAACAGAGCCGTAACACAGCAGAAAGCACAACAGCGCCGGGGCTAATTGGTAGAGCCAGATAGGACTGCCAGCGTCATAATACGAAATGTTTTCACCAACATATTACTGTCCAATTATTGGCGGCATTGGGAGACATGGGGGGGTGAAAAAGAAATAAACAGAAATAGAGTGGAAGATAATAAGAGCGAGAGATTGGTGAGGGGGAGAGCTAGAGGAGAGAAAAAGCGGGGGGGTTTGGGGGTGAATGAGAATCGGAAATGAAGAACTAAAAATGTGAAGGAAAGAAAACCAATGTGAAAGAAGGGCAAAGGAATAAAAGCAAGAAAAGAAACAATGACTTACGTGGGAAAGAAAAAAATAGGTGTGTGTGTCAGAGAGAGAGACAGGGAGGACAAGTGTGTGAATACATTTGTCAGAGTGTGTTAACCCATTTTGTATGCTGAGTGTTTAAGCCTTCAAAGTGCAGTGGTCCTTTTGAAATCACACATTCATCTAACAGTCTCTCGCACTCAGATATGGTGTGTGGCAGTAAAAAAAAAAGTAAAAAAAAAAAAAAGTCATTCATACACTCTTGAGAGCAAATAACCTTTGTAAGGGCTGCTCGTGGGGTTCTGCTGCCATCTTGTGGTGAAAAATGCAATAGAAAAAACAAAATTACACAGATGCGTCTGCAATAGATGGCTTTAACTGCTGCTGTTTTGATGAGCTGATCAGGAGTCATTAAAATGTTGGTATGGTTTGAATTATTCAACTTTATGAAATAACTGTACAATCAAAGCATTATAGATGGAAGAAGACTCCCACGATAAGAGAATTACCTCATAAAACAGTGTTGGTCTTGGTGCACAAGTACTAAAAACAAAAGGGCTGAGATACTGAGAGAGTGCAAGCACATTAGCTGCTTGGAGTTAGCCACTAAAAGGACTTTGTGGTAAAAATTAGTTTCCTCAAATGACAAAAATGAACTTTGAACCTCCACATTTAAGCCAAAGTGAATAAAAAGTCCTTGAAGTGCCCAGATAAAAATAGAAATTTGACTTTATTTACAATTCAATACCAACTGGACAAATTCCATCTGCTGATGAGGGTCATGTGATATGACTGAAAGCACCACAGAAGCTTCAAAACAGGCCTTTCTTATACTTAGCCTTAGAATTAAAGTTTTTGCTAAACAATCTTCTTTCTTTATTCCCCTTCTCATACATATGTGTGTGTGTGTGTGTGTGTGTGTGTGTGTGTGTGTGTGTGTGTGTGTGTGTGTGTGTGTGTTGTATACATGGACAAACCCAGGAGAGCTCTGCAAACAGATGTGACTGCTGTTTGCTTATGTTTCTGTGTGAGTGAGACAGCTGTAGTCCATCTACCCCCCGGTGGAGCAGCAGCAAAAAAATTTAAAATAAACAAACAGCAACAAAAGTGCCACTTTGTTTCAACTTGGAACTAAAGTTTCTCCTTAGTCAATCCAGTCAATAATGTAATAAGCACAAACAACAACAGAGAATGAATCAAAGAGCAGTTCTTCCAGGATTTCTTGGCTGGGGTGAGTTTGTATTTCTTACCCCAGCAGAGTGGACCATACATTTGGGAGCTCCTGTGGTTCCAGAGGAGTACATGATGAACAGAGGGTGATTAAATGGAAGCTGCTCAAACTCCAGCTGAGGAAACTGGTCACCCTCACCACGTCCAGTTGCCAGGAAATCATCTATAAATATACTGTGGAATTTGTTTTTTAAAGAGAAACAAATATATGTCAGTTTTTTTTTTCATTTTAACTCTTCAGTGTAGTGGTAACTATGCACAGACACACACCTATTGGGGATCTTGGAAAGGTCGGTCTCTTGTTTGGAGCGAGCATAGGGAATCACCACTACCTTCTTCAAGTCAGGCAGACCTAGAGTCGAGAGTAGATAGAGAGAAAGAGTTGTCTTATTCACATGTGTGTACTTTTTACACTGTAACCTAATAAAAAGGCTGCATGGTTCCCACAGGAATACCAGTGTATTTTCTTGAGCATATTTTTGTTCTTCATAGAATCCACTAAGGATTTTTAAAAAGGAGCGAAAATATATTTAGTATTGTTACTCTCATTATTCCTGGCTAGCTACTAAAGAAATCATCTATACTGTACAGAACACAGCAAGGCTTTTTTACTCTACTGGTCTTATCCTATAATGCCTCTGCTAAGTTTTAATATAAAAAAAATGGCACAAGCTGTCTCTGTATATAGTCTAGTCATAACAGCAGGTTAAGAAGAGGCTAAATTATTTTTCTTATTCCCCTGAAATAAAGTGATGATGATCTTAAAATAAAAATAAATTATGTCAGAAACATCATGAAACATGGGTGCCAACCTTTGACAACACTGATCAGTTTTTCCATGTGGTCATGTGTTTTCCCGTTGTAAACCACCGCCGCAACAGAGAAGATCAGTTTGGGTTGGATTTGAGAAAACCTGTCAAGGACACCCTGGAAAACAGAGGAAAGAAACACTGAATATGCAAAGTAAGAACTAATAAGAGAAGAAAAGTGTAAAAAAAAAAAAAGTCTACAAAGAAATGAGAGAAAAAAAATGAATGTAACTGGCAAAAAAGTAAACTTACAATGGTTGCGTTTGTTAAAAAAATAAATCCAGTATTTATACTTTAAATT
>JANJYP010086687.1:0-12039 GCA_024605115.1 Rastrelliger brachysoma | reverse complement strand
GAGAAAGAGAACGAGAGAGACAGAGAGGGAGGGGGTGGGGGTGGGAGTGGGGGGGGGAGGGGTGTAGTGAAGACCAGAGCAGCCACACCACCGGAAGACAAAACAAAAAGTATAATTACTATTGTACAGGGGTGATTTAAATCATAGATAAACTATGAGCAGATAGATGAAAGCAGATGGCAAGGTAGAGGGAACAAACATCACCTCCAGGGAGACATGGAGGAGACATTTGTTTAAGCTGACACAGGAGAGGGAGGAGACTTCAGTAGAGGTGAGGAGAGGGGGGCGAGGGGGGGCAAAAATAAGGACAACTAGAAGGTTGGTGAGAAGAGGAAAACAGCACTGCAAACCAAGGACTCCTAATTTTAACACTATTAGCAAGTGAACATCCAAACAACTTCAGTATGTGACTGCTCGTAAAATTTCATCAGAAACTGAAAGACCACATTTTTAGGGGGGAAGGGGTTTGGGCAATTGTGCAATATTAGCTCTACGAGTACATGACGTCTCAGTTTGCAGTGCATTAGAGGTAAGCTGTATGGCAAAGTGGCAGATAGAGGGCAAAAAATATAAGAAAGAATCAAAAAATTCATGTGGACTGTTTTTAAAAAGAAAGTCCAGGTCTGATATCTGGCCAAAGGCTATGATGAGGAGGGGAGTAAAGGGGGGGGGGCATCTTCCAAGTTTGATTTTTTTTTTAATTTATTTTTAGAGACAACACATAGAAAAAAGTTTAAAAAAAATAAATAAATTTAAAAAAAAGTAGATCTGGTGTTTTTATTTGTTGTTTTCCACAGCATTCCTACCTTTCATTTCTAAAACAGCATGATCGGGCACATCCTTCCCCTGCTCATTGGTTTGCTTTAATGTTCGTTCTTTTAAATCCTCGTCCGTGGGACAAATTACAATAGCCTTGCGTTGAAAACCTTCAAAAGGACGCATTTTTCGTCTCCTTGCTGATCCATATACATTTGTCTAGCAATGGTGACAAGAAAGAAGTAGAAGCTTGTTTGTTATTGTTTACTTGTAATGGCTTTCCACTGGAAGGAAGCTGGAACCCTGCAATAATGAAGTGAGAGAGGTTTGGCTTGGATGTCAAGTCTACGTTTTTTTACTCAGCTGCTAATGGCCTCTCATCACTCCACAGACTCACCTTGTGTTCGCGTGTTCAGGTGCACGCCCGCTGCCTGCTGATGAAGGTTAATTACGGACATAAGAGGGGGACCCCGCAAACACCTTAAAATTGACTATTTGGCTGTTTGTAAGGCATGAGTATCAGATTAAATTAGTAATAAAAAACTATACTTGTGATAACTATTCAGTTATGTTCTCATGACAATAAGCACGCATGTTAAGGTTTAGAATTAAATTAATTTTAATTATTGATGAATTCTTATGTGAGGAACTGTTTGCAGCGTTTTTACTGTCTTTGCCACAATTGGTCATCTATGCATGCTCTTGCAAAACAGTACAAATAACATCCTAAATGCAGAGTTGGGGTAATGTACGATACTGCAATATTTTGCAACGTGCCCTGCTTGCCAGACAGGCAAACTCCTCTCCCTCATATCTTTCCAATTGTTCATCTAAGAAAATGATCCAGGGTTTGAATTTACCTCTAAAGCCCTTCTTTCTTCATTAAGTACACAACTATTTCAGTGCGTGAAAAAACAACAACTCACATTTCAATGATATTGCATCACCCCGCTTTATAAAAATCAACTTATTACTCCACCTTCCAGCGCACCTGATTAAAACACTTTCTGACATGCTCAGACAACATCTTGTACTAACCTGTTCTGATCATGCACAAACAATCTTTGATAATGTGTCAGATTCTGGTTTCTACAAATCAGGCAAACACTTGTCTTTTTTTAATTATAAAAACATAAAAATGGAATAAGAAAACATGCAAATACAGACTGCCTTTAAATGTTGATTGCCAGAAATTATGGAGGTACTGTATAGTTCTTAATGGTGACACCTAAGCATGCTCCTCCAATCAAAAAGTGTCTTGCTTCTTGTTTGATTTTCATTGTGCAGAATAATAATGCAGAGTTTGATCCCAAAAGGCTGTTAATCACATATTCATTAACCTACTGAGAGGAGAACATTCCTTTGTGTTCACCTTAAATCTGAATTAAGGGCGTGTACACACAGGCACTGTTTATGATCTCATCAGCTTGGAGCTAACTGAGGTCCAGTATGCAACTTGCACAAGTGTGACAAGTAGAAACATGCAGCCTCTGGCACATGTACATCAAGAATGGATGGATTTTAAATTAGATTTGTATATCTCTTATAAACATGTGGAAATTATGTTTTTGGGTTTTTTCTTTACTTTTTTGTGATTTCACTACTAGTGTCATTTGTGAAGTTTAGCCACACCATATCTCGTCTGCCACATTCTAACAATAGTCCATTTTCATTGACTCAACAGACTCCAATTCATTCAATAGCTGTAAATTACACTTACAACTCCAACCAAAAATAAATTCTTCATAATTCATAACACAAATTCACAAAAATGCAGATGAAAAGACTGAACTTGCAAAGTTGCCTTATGCTATTTAACCAAGAGATTCTCTTTAACTACCCTTAACAATTTTACCACTTAACAGCATAGCTTTCTATTGGGTTCAAAACACAACCACCAACCGCAATCCGAAAAATCACCATGCTCCCTCAACAGTAACAGTAACACTACATGTCAATTTATATCAGACTAAATTCTTTTTCTCACACACAACCTTTAAGTTTCCCCAACATTACCTTAAAGAGCTATATGTGTGAACACAAATTTCCATATCAGTCGAACCAGACATTAAACAAACATTTTACCCTACAAACTCCCAGCCATTTAAGTGCTGGATAGGAAATCCAATGACTATTATCACTGCCATGTTTTCTTGAAATACAAGTTGTTACATTTGCAAAACACTCACGTCTAATGTATAAAATCATACATAGACTTGCTCCCCCTGTACTGAACCAGTTTATAAAGATGCCTTCAACATCTACAAGGAGTGCAGCTAGAGCAGACTGTGTGGTCCAGTTTAGAAAAAGTGCTTTTCTCAATCAGGGCTGCTCATGAGTGGAACTCCATTCCAAGCGACATCAGAAATCTTTCAAGTTATGCTTCTTTAAAAGAACATTTTTGGTTAAAAAGTGGTTATTTAATGGCTGCCAACATTAAATGTTAGTGCTTAATTTGCCTCCACATTTGCTGCCCTGCCTGTCGGTGCGTCATGTTTCCTGATGCCATCCGTCAAGTTGTTTGTCAGTCTGCCTACTATTACTGTGTTTTTGTGCATGACATTTTATCATGTGTTTAGTGTCTATGTTTTGCTTGTTTATGGCCTTTTAGTTTATTATTGTGTCTTGTGCTATTAATGTTGCTGATGTTACCATTGCTGCTTAATGTTGTTGAGTTTGTGTTAGGTAGTGTGTGTTTGTTTTTTAGCTTAGTTTTTGCCTTCTTATTCTGAAATTTTTTATTTGATTATATCTTAATTTTTTAGGGCGACTATTTTACATCAGTCTAGGGACAGCAGATGCAAGATAGCCTTTTGGCTAATTCTGAAATATTTACATTTGTTTAAATGTCTTATTAACGTGCAACATTAAACAATTAAACCTTTAAATAAATATAACAAAAGTGTGAACGCAGCAGCTCACTTTCCAAAGAACTCATAGCTAGCAAGGTGTAGGCGTGATAACGTTTCCATCATGTGACTGGCACTGGATAAATACATTGTTTTAGACTGAGCCTGAACAGTATAGCATTAATGAAAGAGAGTGAGGACTTCCTGTGCTATTTCTGGTGAAAGAAAGAAATTCTGAAAAATTCTGAACAATAACCGCAGTGTACTTTAAATGTCATATCTCCTGCACATTCTCCACCACACACCTAAACCAGAGTGTATTTCCAGTAGGTGACAATGGGGCTGACACGGACAGTCTCCTGTTGCATGTGCTACATGTGAAAATTCATAATTTAAAAAAAAAAAAAAAAAAAAAAAAAAAACAGCCATCGGGGTATATAATCAATCTTAAAAGTAGGTTTGTAGGTTTAACAGTTTCACTAATGTCATAACTACTATGAATCAAACAGATCTTACTTGTAATCTAACATTTCCAATAATGACTATGCATAAATTACATACTTCTGGCACAATCTTCATTTTAATGGTAATTCTATGCAGAGTGAACGTTTTTATAGCATAATCCTACTCTGACGGGTCCCCCACACTTACCTCAACTTACCTCATCTTCATAAGGACTCTAGTCACTTTCAAGACAACGACAGACAGGTATAACCTACCTGCTAATACTCACAGCATCCACGGCAAAGACAGAGGACCACCATCAGACCCACCTACCTTTTTTTTTTTTTTAAATCACATTTGCTGATCACAAGGTTCTGAAAATCTAAAAGCTGTTAGTCATTACTTACCTTCAGGGTCAATTTATTAAAAAAACACACTCAAAAGTTCCATGTATCTCACTTAAAAATAGCTTTTAACCAAAGCTATCAACTCTGTCTTATGAAATTAGCAACAGAAGGTGTTTTTCTTACTCACCA
This sequence comes from Rastrelliger brachysoma, assembly GCA_024605115.1. Taxonomy (NCBI): domain Eukaryota; kingdom Metazoa; phylum Chordata; class Actinopteri; order Scombriformes; family Scombridae; genus Rastrelliger; species Rastrelliger brachysoma. The sequence continues at coordinate 7,454 of JANJYP010086687.1, read as the reverse complement.
GTCAGAGCTTACTTGTTTCTCAACATCTTTACATAGTCATGGTTTACTTGTACATTGTTGAAATTCACAAGACAAACAATACTGTAATTATGACAAGAAATAGCAAGTGCAAATATACTGAGGGATGAAAACATAACATTCTGTCGCTTATGAGAGCCATTAATCATTTTCTGTTACAATACATGACAAAGCAAGTGACAAAAGAGGGTGAACAATGCTTCTTCTACTCTATAATACACAGAGCCCCCCTGAAAGATAAATAAATAGTCCATTAGAGAGTGATCATCAGGGCACATTGACTAACTGTGGTGAGAATCAGAGCAGAAGTGTGTGGGTGGGAGGGCAGTACCTGATCCAGGATGTAGTTGCGCCTCTTGCGTGCAGCGATCTCAATCAGCCTGTTCAGACACTGAGTGGCCTGCTGGATCAGGACATCCCATCGGCCGGAGTAGTTCTTCTGGCGACGCAGGCCCATCACCTGTGGAGCAAAAATAAGCAAAATGAGGCAATGGTAGGACTGTGAATTGTTTTTTTTTTTGTGTGTTTCATGGATGGGTGTCCCGAACTGACTTTCATCTTGTCCATGATTGCATTGGTGCCCAGGATGTTGTACTTCTTCTCAGGGTTGGTCTCTGCGTGCTTCATGGCCCAAGTAGTCTTTCCGCAGGCAGGCAAGCCGACCATCATCAAGATCTGAAAGTTAAAGTCAACTGGTTAAAATCTTAATGAACTTTATTACTTGAGAACCACACTGATCAATCAAACATTTTCCTCAAGGTCAGCGCTTATTTAAAAAAACTTCATTCATTTACAGCTTTTACCCCCATTTCCCTATTTTTATGTGCTTATTCTTTTTATTATAGTTGGGTGCTTTAATGTTTCTACTTTTTACTACTCAATTGTATTTTTCCTGTTATAATTGTTTTGTTTTAAATTGTATGTTTTAATGTTTCCAATGCATACTATTCAATTGTATTTTTTTTTCTTTTTATTGTAATTGTTTTTAGTTGTGTTTTAATGTTAATTTTTACTGTTCAATTGTACTGCCGTACCTCGCATTCAGATTTGCTAGCAGGTCCTTTAGTGCCTCTGATCTTCTCCTCCATGCCAGTATTGTGGATGTAGGTGTATCCCTCCGGTGGGGGGAAGTAGGGTTCCCGCTTCTGGCCAAAGTTGAACTCAACAGCACAATTCTTCACTAGGACATGAGGGAAAAGGGCCCGGCCTGCTAGCGCCTCCTTGGTTGTCCGGAAAGCAACACCCAACCACACACCATTCTTGGAATAGCCCATCTCCACCTCGTCACCACTATCGAAGTCCTGACAATAAAAAAAAAGCAATTATTCCAATAAATAATTTTGTCAAACTTCTTATTTTGACTAAAGCTAATTTGCTGAAAAGACATTTACAATCACTATTCTGTGGTCTAGGAGAACATTTTTAAAGAATATGATGAATTACAGCAAAAATAAAAAGATCATTGTTTTTTAATATACTGAGGCCAAATTTTGTTCATTTGCATATATAAAAATATCTATCAGTAGCAGAAAAATAAAATAAAAAGATGCATTTTATTTCCATTTTTGCATATTGTAGGTCACATCCAGAAAAATCTGGCTAAAAGTAATGTATAATGGGTATAACAAAAAAGCAATCAAAACTAAATTGTGCTCCAAATATAAAATATTTGTCTAAGTTATATAATTTTGTATATGCAATTTTTTTATATATATATAACCCCTGGTGTACAGATATTGTATCTTGTTTTGAACAGTGTATTGCCATATAAGTTATTATAATAAATAATTAAAAAGTATAATAGGCATTTTTAAAGCTCACAAATGTAAAAAGAAAAAAAAATGTAAAATTTGACCCTGAGATTAAATTACTGTTACCATTACTTACAATGTAACAGCCAATGACGTCATTTTCACCAAACTTCTCACCAAAGTCTGCAAATTTACAGTCAGAGGATTTCTTTCCTGTTCCTCCATATCCAAAAGAGAAGGGCTCCTCACCTAAAAACACAACAGAATGAAATGCATAGTTTTTATTTAAGGGTAATGTACATTGTTAACGCAAAGATGAATTTGTGCTAAACATCATTCAGATAATCGATCTTCTCACCAAGCTGAGTGCTGCTGTGGTTGATGGACCATCCAATTCTGACCACATGGGGGTCTGGCTCACTACTAGGCAGGTGCTTTACAGGAATTTCCTCATTGATCTGAAACACAGAAGAAAAGTCAGGTCTAAAACCAGCTGAGAGAAGACTCAAGATTATTCAGACCTATAAAAAGAGGATGAAGCCTTCCTGTTACAAGGCATCTAAAACAAATGACTTAAATGTCATTGGGCCAGATGCAAGAACATATTCGTATATTTGTTCATAAATTGGTCATATTCTGTTTGTGACAAGAAATGAACATGCCATGACGGGTTCACCAAAACACTCGTATCACCAGGAAATGCTTGTAAATGGTTCTCTTCAATAAGACAGGGCTACCAACTCTCAATTAATGAGCGTGATACACACACATTTGACTGTTTTTACACATTCTTATGTCACACCTACAATTTCTCACGCTGAAAAAATAAAAATTTACACATAAAAGTTTATCTAAAAAATAAGTTTATCTAAACTAACTTTTACATAATGAACACAGACTACAACAATAAAATAAAACACACAGATGCACTGTTGTTAATTAAGCCCCCTCAGCGTGATTTTATCAATGAAGTTATGTGTGAGCTGTGATTGCAGTGATCAGACTGGTCAGAGTTATACCTGTGCAACCAGCTGTTATGAGGGTGAAAAAAGTCTGAAGTAGGGACATTTATGTTTGTTTGATTAAGTTAAAAGTAGCTTTGCTGTTGGCTTCATGACTTGCTTTAAAAAAGACGAGAGATAGAAACTCAGAGAGAGCTAGGTGGTGTGGTGAGTGAATGACAGAGAGGGAGAGAGATGACCGGCGAATGACAGGAATAAAACTGTTTTCTAATTATTTAATATAAGCCCAGAAACACAGCCTACAGCTCACTGTGAACTGCTGTTTTGAACCACTGTATGATCCTGTCTAAATGTAAAACATCCACTTCTTTTTGATCTGCCCAGAACCTATCCCACAGATATAATTGCGAATCAAACACACACACACTCCTATGTATTAGATAAGACATTATTCTACATTAGCTGTATGTCCAGTCTGAATTCCACACTTAATTCACATTTATTTTTGTCGTGACTTAAGATTGCTGCAGTTAGTGTCAGGATCAAACACTCAGTGAATTTAACAAACCCTAGAGTAAGAGAAAATGTAGGTTTGTTGTTGATATCTTAGGTTACACCACATAATATTATATTAGTAGTATGTTTTCAATTAGTTTACACTTTTATTTCCTACTGGACATTTTGACCGTTGATATTTTAATCTGCAGGTCAATTACACTCAGACATTTTTTTCTCAAACAGCTGGTCGTACCAGTGCGACCTGAGATTTTTTTTTTAGTTGTACCATTGAGAAATTCGGTCGCAATCCAGAGCTCTGGAATCTATTACAGATGTCCAATATCAGATATATTGATATTGTCTCACTCTCAATTTCCATTTCTGATACCAATATATATGTGCTATTTTTCCTCAAAACTAATTTTAGGTATCGCATATATCTGTTGTGGAATTAACACATCATGCCTAATTTTACTGTGATGCCCCACTGGATGCTTTCTCAGATGCAATGAGTAAACTGTGTAAAATACTGTAAAAACTACTTCATATCCCTGAAATAACTTTGAGATAATACCACCTATAATTTAAAACATTGTACGTGTACAACTATGTGCAGCATAGCAGCATGTAAAGCCAAATAAAATAACATGCATTAAGGTAGGACAGTCCCTTTTTTCAGTGTTAAAGGAAATGTTAACTTTTCTTAAAGAAAAATAAAGCACTGTATTATTTACAATAAAGAACTTCAACTGTATTTTTTTGTCTTTTTGTCATTCTGATCCACACACAGAGAGAGAGAGACAGAGACAGGATCAAACTGTATGTGTTTGTGCGAGTCTGTGAATGCGTAACCCTAATCGCCTTGCAGTCTGGTCCGGTTCGCGTCAATCTCCGCTGTGAGTGCTGCCTTTTTCCAAGTCCTCACTCGCCTGGTATCAATAATGAAATTCCATGCAGCAAGGCATATTTTAAAACATCTAGTTTGAAATTTGCATTTTTGCGCCATGTGGTCAGTTCTCCATTTGTTGTCCAATAGTGCACTTGTACGTGAATGAGTGTGTATGTGTAATCCAAGGTTAGCTCTCAACAAATGCCATAATAACGTTAAACAAACAACCCAACCGATTTATTAACAATCGGTGGGCCAATAATATCGGACATCCCTAGAATCTATGCATACGAGTGTTTCTTCCTTTTGGTACAATTTCCGATTCTGAAATTTAACCGGATATTGCGATCACTCCCGATTCGTCAGTGAGGAATTTTATCACTATCGATCATTAGTATTGCTTCTTATCGCAGCCTGCTTATACTGACATCAAGCAATGCTTCTATATAAAAAAGGCACTTTGTGTTCACCACATGAAACCTCAACTAGAGTTAACACAATATCAAAATACTGAATTTGATATGAAGTCTGTCTAAACAACTCAATAAGACACTGAAAGAATTACCCTGCAACAAAATGAGACACCAGAAAAAATAAAGGAATAATACTCAGTTTGGGTGTAAAACATGAACGCAGCTTCAGTTTGGGTGTGAAACATGAATCTAGTTTTAGTTTGGATGTGAAACCATAACTTAGTTTCAGTTTGGATATGAAACTGGATGTATTCTGCTCAGGGTGTGAAAAAAATCCTCTGAAGCACCTAAAATTTTTTAATTACTTTTCTGCAATTTGCATACCTTGGAAAATTATCCAGTGGGCGAGGAGTGGACCCCGTGGTGGACTGTATGTTAGACATCCATGTTATACAGTAATGTAGAACAGGTATTAATAAAATGAAGTATAGTCCCGTTTTTAAGGGCACAGTACAGGAATGTCTTTGTAGTATCAGTGTATTGTGCAACACTGACCCTTAGCTCTGTCATATAAGTTAACACAGCCATTTTATGGCTTGTATGTGTGATTCATGCATTTGTCATTAAGATTAATATACTTGTGTGTACATTACCTTCATCTCGTAGCACACACGACCCTGAGTAACACCATGTGTAGCTCGAGCTCCAGCCCACAGGTAAGCAAAGCCCTCGATAGTCAGTGGGTAGCCGCTGTAGCGATCTCGGGAAACTTTGAAGTGCAGATCACAGTTGTCTGAAGAAAATATAAATAGCAAAATAAGTATTAATGTATTTCTTCATGAAAATGGAGAAATCTCTAAAACAAATGGCTGGCTTTGACCCTGATTAGATGCTATTGGCTCAATGTATAATGCCCCAATGGCAGATGGAAATTTTCCAATTTTTTAAATAATTAGGTTTAATTTTATGATTTTATTTTTGTAATATTTTTATGCTTGCAAATCTTACTGATAAATGTCTGTGTTTGTGTATGAAATGAGCTATATAAATAAAAATTCTGTGCTTTTGCTACAACTATATTTCTTTATTATATTTAGTAGCTACTTTGCAGAGATTAAAAATCTGATAGCAGGATGTTAAAAAAACTTTTAAAAAAAAAACTATCATGACACATTACTTACTGAAAAGCAATATAAAGAACTCAACTGAGAGAGAGATTTTTATCTCTACTTACACGTGTCAATTGTAACAAGCGTGTCATCAATGTTTTCTTCCTCATCTTCTGCAGGGGGCTGTGGTGTGCGAGATCTGACCGGAGTGACAGAGTAAGAAGTTAACAGTCAAAAATAAACAAGTAAACATGTATAGATCCAACTTATTCTACTATCACTGCATTATACTTTTATGCTGACTTAAAACACCAGCTACAAACAGCCGGAAATGTTAAATACCAAAATATATGATCTGCATACCTTTTGTCCTCACGGTGCTCATAGTAGCCATAGCTCCTGCTCTCCTCGTATGGTCTCTTCCGGCCATACTGCCCCCCTTTATCTGCCTCCACTTTGACTTGCTCGGCCTGAACTGTGCCGCTGTCTTGCCCGCCCTGCTGCTCTGTTCCACTGTTATCCTGCTGTTTGACCATGGGAGCCTCAGAGTCATCTTCAGTTTTGATCTCCACTTTTATTTCTGAATTGATGAACAATGACAGGGGAGGCACAGTGACTTTAAACAAACAAGAACAACTTCACAATAAATTATATTTTCTGATGTTTAATATGTACAGTTTTTTGCTGAAAATGTAACAGCTGTGTCTACAAATTTCTAATACTAGAAGTGTAATTATGATTCAGCTGATGAATGAAGTTGACTAAAAAAATAATAATAAAAAATAAAATGTATCTATATAGCATGTTTCACAGTCAAATGTCACAAAATGCTTTACAAAATGGAATATAAACCTACATGTAGTCAGTACCTGTGGAAATTGTCCCATATTAACAGGTGTGGCAAAATAACAAACAAAGTAATCTAACTCAGGCAAAATCAGTGAAAAGTGTAGGCGCATTAAATTACCAAGCTTCAAGTCAAATAAAGTAGAACCATTTGTGACAGCACTTTTTTGATAAGCATATTAACGGAGTATGACATAATAAACCAAAAAAAAAAAAAAAAAAACAGGAAAAAATACCTTTGTTCTCAATGTTCTGCTCTGGCTCTGGCTCTGACACTGGTTCAGGTTCTGGTTCTGGTTCCAGTTCCTGCTCGCAGACAGGCTTGGTCTGTTCCTCAGATGTTACAGTGGACTTGTGTATTTCAACATCCGCTGTGAAGTCAGGCATGCTGTGACCAGAGTCTGAAGCTGGTTGACTTTGGTAAGGCTCACCCTCTGCCTCCTCTTCCTCGTAGTAACCACCTGAATCTCTAGCCTCCTCATCATCATCTTCTTCTTCTTCTTGAGGTGCGTCACCTTCACCATCATTGAAGTCCTCGGCTGTTTCTACAAGAGAGAGAGAAAAAAAAAGCATGTTCAGTCATCTGAAATAAATCAGATAACGGGCAATCTTACACAGTAAATCTCTGAAGGGTACCAGTATGTTCAAGGGTGGGGTCAATATCCAAAAAGTGGTCCTTATACTTTGAATCAAATAGGGCTGATTGATACTGGATTTCTGGGGTCAATACGCATATTTAGGGGTGGAAAAAAAAACCTCCCACATTAATGTATTGGATAGATGTATTAACTTACCAAGAATATAAAGAATATAAAATTAAACATTAACTTCTTGTAATGAATGACCTTTCAAATGTCGTTATAAAACACTTGACAAAGTAATGAGGGATCATGATATTTTACAGCAGTAAATATTTATGTATAAAATGATTCCAGTGCAGTAAAAAAGTACTATACACACACACACAC
>JANJYP010086682.1:0-12964 GCA_024605115.1 Rastrelliger brachysoma | reverse complement strand
TAGAGTGAGAGAAGCAGAAAAAAATCACCTTCATTTTTATTCTTAACGAGCTTATGGCCAAACTGTAAAAAGGAGACACATCATGTAGATATGGATGTTGGGATTCATACCACATACCATGTGACTTTGACGGGGGGGGGGGTCTGGAAAAAATTTAAATGGGGGGGGGCAGAGACCGGCAGTAGTACCTGTCCCCACTGAACATTGTGTAATGGAACGTTTTATTAAAGAATCTCACTCTGTCTTCACACTGAGCTTAATCACTCATTTAAAGGGATATCTGAATAAAATAAAAACTGTCACTATTTGCTGGCTGCTGGGCCTCTCACGCTCTTTTTGGTTACTGGATAGGAGTTATGCTTTTCTCACAATAATATCACAGCAGGTTTATGCAGATGGAAACAGAAGAGAAGATCACAATTATTTAACTGAGTAAATCAAAACATTTCATATTTATGTGGTTTGTTTAAAATGTTTCAGGTCACTGAACACATTTTATATTTACGCAGAAATCGAGAAGATTCTAGTATGCTAACATACAGCTCTGACCTCAGGTTCTCGGGGAGAAGCCGGAGCTGCCCAACGCTCACCATGATGACGCCAAGGTGGACGCCTCCAACAGGAAACTGGCCAAACTTTACAAGGTCACATGATCACTTTTGCTTTTATTGTGAAGTGGCGGCCGCAGCAGTAAATGCTCACCTGTCTCTCTACCTGTCTGTTTCTCAGGTGTCCAACGCCGGTGGCAACATGGAGGTTACCATGGTAGCAGACCACAATCCATTCTCTCAGAGTTCTTTGCATTCCAGCGAGTGTTTCATCCTGGACAATGGAGGCAGTGGACACATCTTCATCTGGAAAGGTCCTCACTTTATTCTGAAATATATAATGCACACAGGAAGTCAGCAATGTATGCTAACAAGAACAGGCACAGCACTCATACCGATAAGCTGTGTGTGTGTGTGTGTGTGTGTGTGTGTGTGTGTGTGTGTGTGTGTGTGTGTGCTCACGCGCAGGGAAGGATGCGAACTCTGAGGAGCGCCATGCTGTCCTGAAGACCGCAGAGCAATTTATCCACAAGATGAACTACCCAACACACACACAGGTAAACACACACACACACACACACACACACACACACACACACACACACACACACACACACACACACACACACACACACACACACACACACAGGTGAGGTGTTACCTGTGCTGCTGCTGTCCTCAGGTCCAGGTGCTGCCTGAGTTCGGGGAGACTCCGCTCTTCAAGCAATTCTTTAAGGACTGGAGGGACTCTGACGACACTGTCGGCATGGGAACAGCCTACGTGTCCAATCAGATTGCAAAGATAGAGAAGGTAACCAATCAGATTCAGAATCAGTTGCTCTTTTCTCATCATTGATAACCTGACACCTGATCTGCCTTCTGACTGGACAGGTGCCATTTGATGCGTCTTCTCTCCACCAATCAAAGGCCATGGCAGCACAGCACGGCATGGTGGATGGAGGAGATGGAGACAAAAAGGTGGGACAATGTCCTCATCTCTATCAGCCATTGATCTGTGTTGGTCACAGATGATATTGCTAGGCAACCACAGACCAAATGTCTGTCTCTCGCCTGTCTTTCTCTCTCTCTCTACCTGTCTGTCTGTGAGCAGGTGTGGCGTATCGAGGGATCAGATAAGGTGCTGGTGGATTTGGGCATGTGGGGTCAGTTCTTTGGAGGAGACAGTTATATCATCCTGTATGACTACCAACACAGCGACCGAAAGGGTCACATCATCTACATGTGGTGAGATGTCCTCTGACTATCCTGCCCCCTGCTAGTGGCACAACAATAAAAATGTTTTTAAAAAAAGTAAATTGTAACTTGCCCCCTGCCTGTTCTCTGTTCAGGCAGGGGGCAGAGTCCAGCCAGGACGAGGTCGGGGCGTCAGCTATCTTGGCAGTTCAGTTGGATGATGAGCTTGGAGGCGGGGCTGTGCAGGTGCGCGTGGTTCAGGGTAAAGAACCCGCCCACCTTATGAGTCTGTTCAGGGGCCAGCCAATGGTGGTGTACAAGGGTGGGACCTCAAGAGAGGGTGGCCAATCAGAGGTGGCGGATACTCGTCTGTTCCAGGTTCGAGCCAATCCAGCAGGAGACACCAGAGCTGTGGAGGTGAGACAGACAACTGTTTAAGTCCCTGAACGGGTTCTGCAGAGAAATGGCAAATTTTCCCAGCTTCATCATAGGGCTGAATCCAAATACATCAAATCAGCCTGTCATATTTTCATATATCCACTCCAACATGTCTTTATCTACTAGTGAGTTACCTGCTACCTGGAAACACACTACTCACTTTCCAGCTGTATCTGACTATTTTCAAATTACTTCCATCAGTAAAGATGGACCTTAACTAGCAAAAGAAACACTGACAGGGAAATAGATTCCAATATTGAAATCAGGCCTTCCTTCACGTCACTGTTTTGTTCAGCATTATATTCTTACACAACCTCTGTGATGCCATCTAGTGGTTATATTGACTCATGTCCTCATCTTTCTTTTTGGCAACGAGATGCGGGGCGCTCCTCTGTTTGAGTGACTCGTGATTGAAAGGCCACTTTATAACAATTTGATTGTTTTTTTTTTTCTCGGTTTTGACCAGATTTAGTTGTGGCAATAGGCCTATGAATTATGGACACTCTCAAGTTTGCATAGGTGGAGTTTTGAAGGTTATCATCCGTCAAGTTATGGAGGTTCACTCTCTGCTGGGGTCACTGCAAATCCACCGAGACGCACAGTACCAGAGCAGACCTTTTGAATATTCAGCAGACCTGCCATGCAGTTTATTTGTCTCCAAAACAGCTGGATTTTATTCCAAAACTCTGTTGAGGGGGAAAAAACAGAGGAGGAGAGGATCCAGAGGAAGAATTGGGAACAGGATTGGAGGAAGAGGAAGTAGGCTCCCGTTACCTGCTTTCACTCTGTTGGATGAGGGATCACTGCGTGGTAGGATGGATGAGTTCGCTGCACTGGTTAAACTTGACTCTGACTATCGAAAAAGGTTTATTGTGTTTCGCTGGTTGTCTGAAGAGATTGCAATGTACTTGGATGGATTCACCTTTGTGCGCTTTGACTGGGACATAGAGGGAACAGGAAAATCAGACGGGGGCAGTCTATGCATGGCTGTGAATGATAGGTGGGCAACGACTTTCACTGTTGAGATGGACTGTTTACGCCACTGCAAGGTCATGACTGTGCCGTTTCGTCTTCACTGTCTTCCCCGTGAATTTCAACAAATAAGAGTGATTCCTGCTTATGTTCCTGGCCCTGACAACGCGCTAGCAACAGAGTGCATTTTGGAGTGCTACAGCAATGCTGTCTCCAGGGCAACTGACCAGCCTGTGGATACAGAAGATACAGAGTGCCTCTGGCCAAAAATCACTCTATTAGAATATGCCTTCAATCAAACGAAATTTTCCAATGTGGCAACATATTGGACAATAAAGCTTTTTGAATTTGAATTCTAATGTCTGTGCACTGAAGTGTTGGTTAAATGTTAATATCTGGCTTTTTGTCTAATAATTTAAAACTAAATAAATGAGTCCTACCTATGTCTCCGGTCCTCTGCCCACAATTAAATAGTCTGTCTTTAGGTAGATCCTCTGTCCTTAGATGAACTCTGTCCCCAGGTAGTTCCTCTGTCCTCATGTGAATTCTGTGTCCTCAGGTGGACCCATCCTCCAGCAGTCTGAACTCCTGTGATGCGTTCATCCTGGTATCACCCCCTGCCTGCTGGCTGTGGAAGGGCAGCTGCAGCAGCTCAGCTGAAGTCCATGGAGCCGAACGCTTGGCTGAACTCCTGCAAGTGACCCCCACCCTGCTGGAGGAGGAGGAGGAGGAAGGTGAGGTGTGGTACAGTGGTTGGGGAGGCATCATTGTGATGTCTGTCCAGATGAACTTCATGTTTCCACCGGTCTGTGGTTCCAGGTGCATTCTGGGATGCTTTGGGAGGCCAGGAGGACTACTGTCGGACCCCCCGGCTGAAGGATCAGATGGAGGCTCATCCTCCTCGTCTGTTCGCCTGCTCCAACAAGACCGGGAACTTCCTGGTCTGTCTGCTCACATGATCTGGTCACATGACTGTTAACACTGACCAATGATGTCATTAATGACCAATCAATGAATAAACTGACCTATGATCAGTTGTTAAAGACTTCAAACATCAGCCTCTTCTTCATTATTTTACCAGATGGAGGAGGTTCCAGGTGAGCTGACGCAGGATGACCTCGCTCCTGATGATGTCATGATCTTGGATACCTGGGACCAGGTGAGTTTCCTGCCGTCATCATGGTTATGGTTGTGGAGACTTGAGCTTCATGTTGTGACCTCCTGTATCACCCTGCAGGTGTTTGTCTGGATCGGAAATGAGGCGCGTGAAGAAGAGAAGACGGAGGCTATAGCTTCAGGTGAGACAGAAGGGAGGTTAGGCATGATGTGGACCAGGTGAGAATAGGTGAGCTGGTGCTAACTGTTGGACTGTCCTGCAGCTGTAAGGTACCTGGAGAGCGACCCGGCAGACAGAGACCCCTCCACCCCCAAGGTGACGGTGAAGCAGGGATTTGAACCACCAACCTTCACCGGCTGGTTTCTGGGTTGGAACCAGGACTTCTGGACCGTCGATCCACTGCAGCGCACCATTGAGAGCCTGGAGGTGTAAAACGTTACCCAGTGGCTTCATATGATGAAGTAGCTCCACATTATAAATAAATCTACCTGTCTACCTACACACTTGTCTGTGTGATCCATTTGTCATGAGCATGTCCTCAGTGTACTGTGTAGTGTGTAGTTAACATGTTCAGATGGAGGTGATCACTTTTGAGGTACTTGAATTTAACTGTAGTATTATATGTGGTGCAACATTCTGCATTTCAGAGTGAAATCCAGCAGTTAATGTACATAAGTTTTATGAGCTTGATGTTAAAGTTTTGAACTCTGCAGATCTCTGGCTCTTCTGTGTTGATGCAGCCTGAATTGCAGGGTGGGTGGGTGGACAAATGTTTTTTAATTTTTTTTTACTTTTTCTCTTTGACAGTTTTTATGATTTTACAGTTCTTTAGGACATTGAGATGAATGTTTTACAGTCAAAATCATGTAGTCCAATATTTTTCTGATTTGGACCTAAACATACAACCAACTCATGCCGTGACATCAGTCAGCACTAGTCAATCTCTTACTTAAATTCGCAGTCAGTTCTCTTATGCTTCATTTGGTAATTTTAGTCCTCAGTGTGATTCTGAGACACTTGATAAATATATGCCAAGACTCAGAATCTGACTTCTAACACTTGCTACTTACAAATGTGTAAAGTGCTAACTTTGCTAAATCCACAGATAACTGTTCAGTTTGTGTCAGTTCAGAGACAAAAGTGAATACCACCAAATTCAGATCCAGACTCCGGTCCAGATGGATCATCAGGATCCAGCTGATCCTCTCTTAACACACACTCCTGGATCTTCACTCACACTCTGACAGAGACCATTCTGATTTCTTCCATCTAAAGAGAGAAGAAGTAAGAAGAGATGTGATAACAGTAACAGCCATCTCCATATCAACTCAAACACATAATCACAACCAGCTTCTGGCTGGTTACTTTCTACTGACCTCAGAGTGTCCAGTCTACAGTCTGGACTATGATAAAATCACACAGCTGCTTCGTGTCTGAATGCTGCAGGTTATTTCCTCTCAGATCCAGCTCTCTGAGATGGGAGGGGTTGGAGAGCTGAGACCAGATAATCATAGCTGGTCTTTGACAAATTGCATCCCCTCGATCTAAATAAGGAATAAATGATTGAATAAATAGATAGCTGAAATTATTAAATGATTCATGATAAATGTAAAGATAGACACACACACGCACAGGGCTTACTTAGCCTTTTTGCATTTCCTCACAGCTGGGATCATCTCTCCCAGTATGAACTTCTTCATGTCTAACTCATCCAGAGGCTCCTCTGACATCTGCAGCATGTAGGCCAGAGCTGAGCAGTGGATCTCAGAGAGTTTCAGTCAGGAACACTCTCGTCATAGATTAAACCATTTATTGCCACAAATGGAAATACAGTTTTACTTGGCGTTGAAGGCTCCACTCTAAGATGCTCCCTGGATTAGCCAACAGCATGCTGAGCCAAAACAGGGAGCACAAAACTCCCTGCAGAGTGGGCCAAAGCAAAACATGAATTGTAGACTGACCCTAAAGCCATGATGACCCATGAAACAGAAGATGGAAGCTGGGGAGGTGGAGGAAAGTTTTACCAGCAGCAGCAATGAGAGCAAGTGTTGGTGTAGTAAGCTCAGTGTTGGTCAGTGTCATATTTAAAGGGACCGCCTGTAATGTGAGAATGGCTGTGATTGGTGTGTGACTGATAAGGTGGCTGTCAGCTGATTACAGCTGGGGCGTAGCCTATGACTTCCGTGTCCTGCATGAACTAAGGCAAGGCTTCATTTCTTTGATCTTTTCTCTGACTTCAGGAACTCTTGAATCTTCTGATGTACTGAGCAGTCGTTCATCTCCATCAGACAGTGGAAGATGTTGATGCTTCTTTCAGGAGAGATAAACTCATTGTTCATCTTCTTCAGGTTGTTGATGACTCTCTGGATGATGTGAGGACTGTTGTCTGTCTGACCTAGCAGGCCTCCTAAGAGACTCTGGTTGGACTTCAGAGAGATGCCGTGAAGGAAGTGGACAAATAGGTTCAGGTGACCACTTTTACTTCCAAAGGATTTCTCCATGACTCTCTTCAGGAAGACATCCAGAGATGAGTATCTGTAGTCTTCTCCCAGGAAGTTTGTCAGTACCTCTGTGTTGCTGCTAGTGTGACAGTGGTAGATGTAGACTGCTGCCAGACACTCCTGAACATTCAGATAAACAAAGCTGTAGACTGTTTTCTGGAAGATCACACTAAGATCTCTGTACAACTCCTGATAACACCAATGCCTCTGTGACATAAAGACCACACTGCTCCTGGTCTTCTTGGTAGAACATGATGTTTCATTTCTCCAGTTGTTCAAATGCCAGCCTCCCCAGCTTCAGAAGAAGTTCCCTGTCAGCCTCTGTCAGCTCCTGTGGACTTGTCTCATGTCCCTCATCATACTTGCTCTTCTTCCTCTTTGTCTGAACTGGCAGGAAGTCTGAGTACATGTCAGTCAGGGTCTTGGGCAGCTCTCTTCTCTGGTCTGTCAACATGTGGTCCAGAACTGTAGCAGTAATCCAGCAGACTGACTGACTGGGATGTGACACATGATGAGGAGGCTCCTGGATGTCTTGATGTGTGAGATGATGGTGCTGGGCTGCTCTTCATCACTGAACCTCCTCCTGAAGTATTCCTCCTTCTTGGTGTCACTGAAGCCTCATACCTCTGTTACCCTGTCCACACATGAAGGAGGGATCTGATTGGCTGCTGCAGGTCAGGAAGTTGTCCAGACGAGAGCTCAGGGAAACAGCTTTCCCTTGACAAGGCTCGTCAACAGCACACCGACTCATGACTTCTGTGTGACATCAGACACCACCTCACTGCTGTTGAAATCCAGTTTGAGTCTGCTTTCATCCAGACCATCAAAGATGAACAAAACTTTACTGACAGCAAGCTGCTCTGCTGTGAGCTTCTGTAATGTTGGATAGAAAACATGGATCAGCATAAGCAGACTGTACTGCTCATCTTTGACCAACTTCAGCGCCCTGAATGAAAACAGAATCAGTAGACTTATATCTTGGTTTTTGGAGTGCTGGGCCAAGTCCAGAGTGAACTTCAGCACTGAGAAGGTTTTTCCAACACCAGCAATGCCGTTCGTCAGAACCACTCTGATCTGTTTCTGTTGGTCAGATAAGACTTTAAAGATGTCCTGACATTTGATTGAAGCATTATGGAGGATCTTCATCTTGGAAGCTGATTCAAGCTGCCTCACCTCATGTTGGGTATCAACCTCTTTACTCTGTCCCTCAGTGATGTAGACCTCAGTGCAGATGGTGCTGAGCAGGATTTCACTTTCTGCTTCATCAGTTCCTTGAGTCACACATTCTCTTTCAATCCACTGAAAGAGAAGAAAACAGGTAGAATTAAACAGAAAAAAAGTGTGACTGTTAATGTTCAGCAGGATAGAGGAGGTAGACTCCTGTTTTCAGAGATGATGACATCACAGACACATCTTCAGTCTTACTTTGTACAGTGTTGATCTGACTGTCTGTCTGCAGTCCAGCTCTGGTTCTGGATCTTTTTCCACACTGCGGACAGGAGGGGTGTCCTGATGAAGCAGACTAGTCCCAGTATGAGGTAATGCATTGTCTGCAGAACCAGTATGCACAGCTGGTATAGACTGGATCCTTCAGGATGTCCTGACACAAAGAACAGCAGGACATCTGCTCCTCCACAGAAACTCTGTGGACATGAACACATTCTGTATGACACATGACATTAGTGGAGGCCAACTCTTTCCCCACATCATCAGTCCACACTGTCAGTATTTAGACACTTACACTGAGATTTGACACATTCAACTTGAAATTAAACAATATGTACTAAAATACTAGAATCACAAGAGTTCAACAGTAATTAGAGACAGCAAAGGCAGACAAGAAAAGAAGACTGCATGCTAATAAACATGGATGTAAGTGGATTCATTAGTTTGACCACAAAGAGACATACAATGGGTCTCATTCATGAAAGGTGAGCAGAACGAATGTGTGTAAATTGTTTGTAGGTGGAAATTTACGTACATCAATATTTTAGTAGCTCTGATCTTTTTGAACTCACATCTCCTGGGTAAGAGTCACCCAAAGAGACATCCCTGTGGCCAAGTAGCCAGGATGCATGATCACTTGGAGGCATAGTGACAGGACCCTCAACTGTCACATCTGCAAATCTACACACAAATTTATTAATGTTTCATGAATGACACCCAGTGCGTTTTGGTAAATAAGTCAATGTGAACATGACTTTTGTGTGTTCACAAAAAAACTCCACATGCTCCTTTAAGCTACTCAGAGACATTTTCAATGTCTCCGAGTTCTGAGACAAACAGAAAAGTCCACTAGTGAAAAATAACAGACTGCTGCTGAACAGAGAGCTCTGCTAAATATCTTCATCATTGTTATGACCCAGGCCTAGGGGCACCTGAGTCACACATGATAATGTGCCCCCGCTCTTCCCACTTCCTTGGAGATCAGCCAACATCAAGGTTCAAGTAGCAGTTTTTATTTAACACTGAAACAGTCTCTTACTTTTGTCTGAAGGTCCAGGTTCATCACTTAAGTGTGGAGGACGACCTATAGACTCGTCACTCTTCACAGACACACAGCTGGATGTTACAGACTCTGCTCTGTCCACCTCTACCTCCACTTTCTTCATCTTCTGGAGTCTGAGAGGTAAACCAGTAACACTGAATAGATAGACACACAGATAGAAAAAATGTGCAAAGATGGGGTGTCTTCTTCTGATTGGCTCCTTTTGGTCCTTTGGCCTCCCCTTCTTCTGACTCCATGACACATGACTCCATGTGTGACCTGCAACACATCAAACTCTCCACTCCATGCCACATCCCACTTCTTTAGGATGCCCTGATAAAGAACTGTTTATGTCCTGTGCTAATCTCACCTAAAGAAAATGTGTAGCTTTCATCTTTACCTAATCCACACCGTAAGGTTATCCTCATGGTCTGCACCTAAAGGTTCCTGTCGTAAATTCCTGTTCCCTGCAAACTAAGTTCCTTTCAGCTACAACCCCTGACACATGCATCCTCACATGATTATTGATAATACATTACCTCAAAAGCATAGCATAACAAATTGTAATAAATATAGCCTTTAGGGCTCTGTCCTATAATAACATCATCATACTACAAAAAGGAATACAGTAACAATATAAATATTGATACTGGTGTGAGTGTGTAATGTATCACCATGGCAACAGTCTGGTAGTGTAGTACTTTATTGGAGCATCTTTATAAATACTGATGTCGATAAATAACAGAATGAAAAGCTCATAAATTCAGAAGAACAGAATGAAAAGCTCATAAATACAGAAGGACAAACAGAAAACCACATGAACACAGTCCAGTTTAATCTGATGGGGTCTGAGTGTGTGTGTTTGTATGTTTGTATTTGTGAGGACCTCAACTGATGACACACTTTTTCAAATATGAAGACGTCATATGTGGAAATTAGTATCAATTTAAACTGTTCCTTATTATACATCGAGACAGCTGGAAAGAAATCAGCTGATTACTGCGCCAATGTTTTATCATGTGATCCTGATGCTCATGTGACTTCAGGCCTGAATTCATGATGTCAGTGATGGTCCTCACAAAGACAGAAGGACAGTAGTGTGTGTGTGAGTCTGTGTTCACAAAATGTTCATCACAAAAATCAATAAAGTTTTCTGAAACAACACAAACTAACGTCTACCTCATTGAACACACACAACGCCCGCACCTGCCTGCACCATCTTACGGAAGCCCCGAGTGGCAAACAGCTCAACATCATTAATCAGGTTTTTATGGTGTATCTCCAAAATGACGCAGTGGTTCCCAACCTATCTGACCTTTGACCCCTTAAAATAAAACAAAGTCAGAGTGTGATACCTCATCACATGTTGCATCATCGACCAGTCAACTGACATCACTGTCTGGATTATTTAATTAACCATGTTGTTCATAAAATGTCAGAAAATAGTGAAAAAAAATCTGTTCAGTTCTGCAACAGTCCAAGATTACATCTTCAAATGTCTGTTAGTGTTTGAAACCTCCAAACATATTAATTTATCACCATGTTCCACAGAGAGTAGAGATCATCACATAATAGAAACAAGCCTCTTCATTAAAAAAGAGACTAAAACCACTATTGAATTATAAAAATAGTTGCCAATCTACAGTGTTTGGGAAGTTACTTTTAAAAAGTAGTGTTTGCTTGTTAAAGTAATTACTTACTTTACTAAGTTACCCTCCATGGAAAGTAACTTTTTACATTACTCGTTACTTTTACGTTACATTTATGTTATTAGACTTTTGTCTATTGTTTTGGTCTGTGAAACCTCTTAAAGCATGCTGTTCCGCCTACAGGACAGGGTCGGAAGTTGGGAGGCAGCTATGAGTTGTCTGGATGTTTTAACTCTTTTACACATAGTCATGCCATACACCGTTAGAAAGCTTAGATTGCCCTGATTCATTCAAGACAACTCCCTAATTATATGGTGGCTCACAGCCGTAACATAATAGTATTAGTGGTTAGCTCAGCTAGCCACTTAGCTAAAGTAAAGCCAGCTGTTATGCCTACATACCTTCAAAGTCTTCCCTTTATTCACAACAACCATCTTGTACAGCTCCCCAAGTATCCATGCTTATGAAATATGAAATCCATTTCTTTGTAACGAAATACTTTGCACAGTATGTCCATGTATTTAGTTCAGCACATTAACTCACACAGATCAAAAAATAAGCGTTACAGGACCAAAAATGGGGAACTGCTCTCTCTCCCTCACACTTGTGAGGTGACTTGCAGCTGAGGCAGTGTAGTTGAAGAAAAATGATAATTTTGTGTTTAAAACAATTTCTCTGCCCTTTCATCTCACAACCTCTTTTATTAACTCAACAATCCTTTTTTGGGCACCAACCCCCAAGTTGGGAACCACTGATCTAACATGCTGGAGAAGGGAATCACAGACATACATAACTGTCCACATGTTGGACTCATCGGTTGTTTAAAGTTCGGCAGTGAAAATAAAGATTAACTGATTAACAGAAAATAGAAAACAGCGACATCACTGCCCTGGCAGGCTAGTCTAACACTTTCCCTCTGCTTCCAGTATTTGTGCCAAGCTAAGCTAATATTTTGTCCTAGCTTCCAGTGTTTGCACTAAGCTCGGCTAACACTTTCCCCCTGCTTCCATTGTTTGTGCTAAGCTAGGCTAACACTTTCCCCCTGCTTCCAGTCTTTGTGCTAAGCTAGGCTAACACTGTTCCTTTAATTTACAATAAACACAAAGATTCAAATGATAAATCAACAACTGAACTGTTTTTTATCCAAACCACAGACTGAATATAAACATGGACGGTACATCTCTTCCTGCTGAGTGAAGCCAAAACATCTCCTTCCTGGGAGCGGCCATCTTGGTTGTGTGACATCATTAGTCAATCATGATGTCACACCCTCCCTTTAAATGATGAGATGATGAAAAACAAATGAGCAGCCAACCACCAGGGGACGTCCATCTTTATATACACTGTACCAGAACCAGCCAGACCAGAACCAGAAACAGTCAGAGCAGAACCAGAACCAGTCAGACAAGAGCCACAAACAGGATATGATGTCACAGTTGAAAGAGGAAACATGCAAAACAAAGAAACAAGACTGAGGAGTAACCTAGCAATGAGGGTCAGAGGTCAGAGTGTCCTGGAGGGAGGTGATGTTTGATTGACAGGTCTGTGAGAACTACGGCGGCCCTTCCCCTTTCCTGCAGATCCCAGCCAATCAGAGCATGGCAGCATGTTGCTCAGCAGTTGCCAGAGTTACGAAACTCTCCATTCTCTGTGATCTGCAGTGACGACGTGTTGCTAGGCGACAGGCCGTTCCTCTGCGAAGTCACTGCATAGCGTTCCTTCAGCTGAGTCAGCGCTGCCATCAGACGACTGTTAGCAGCATCAAGACTCGCTATCCTCTTCTCCTGAGAGACAGACAGGTGAGAGAGAGACAGGTATAAAGAGACAGCGGGTAGAGACCGACAGGTGGAAATAGACAGGTAGAGACAGACAGGTAAAAAGAGACAGACAGATAGAGACAGACAGGTGGACAAACCTGAGCCTCTATGATCTTTTGTTTGGAGTCGACCACAGCCTGCATGTCAGAGTGATCCTTCTTCAGCTCCTCCTCTACAGCCATCAACCTGCACAGGTGAGATAGGTGAATACACACTGAACACACACACACACACACACAC